>VDFB02234337.1:0-10198 GCA_007258455.2 Sequoia sempervirens
ACTTTTACAGTCCTTTCTCATACTAGCATGCTTTGTAACTCACTTTGGATTTGAAAAACAGATGATACCTTGGTTACTACTGGTAATAAAATCCTTGTCTTTTTATTCTTTGCAACTTTGTGTATGTTAAATGATTCGATTAAGCTTTTTGTGAAACCCATTCATAATTTCCTTCTAGCTTGGTCTCATAAATTATACTTTTCTACAAATAGTGTGTTTAAGCAAGTTACTATTTGTATCAAAAATACATTTTTGCTTGCAGATTGTGAAGTTAACCTTCCATTTAGCTAGTATTTTTGTGTTCAGTTCTCTTAGTGAAGCACTTATGCAAAAAACACACAGAAATAAATTGTGCAAACTTAGTTTTTCTCAATTGAAGCCTAGTGTTAAAGTTTCTAAATTTCATTATCCAAGTAATATTCTGGTGTATCACCTTAGGAGGTAGTTTTCATTTTATGCAATCTTTCTCCCTTTTCCCCTCAAGAATCAATAGTTTTAGAGTGATAACTAGCTAGGAGCCAGCCTAGAACCCGGGGGTTTCACTTCATTCTAAGTGTCCCACATAGAAGTGAATCCAATGTTTTACCAAAATTGTTGAAACTTGTGTAGTTCAGAATTGGGTGCAAAATTTGGTAACAAACAATTTTGGCACGCCCAGTGGGACAGAGTCTGAATTAAAATTCTTAAGTCTTGTTGTTTTGATGTGCTGACAGTGAGCTAATAGACTTTTAGAGGTTTTTTTTTAGCATATCTGGCAACTCTGTGTGGAGAAAAAAGATCAATGCATTCGTTTATATGAGAAGAATAGAAACTAGAAGTTCAAAATCTATGGAGTTTCTACATTTATCCCCTCCAAGAAGAAAAGGGAGAGCACTCAGAAGGACTATTCCTTCCCCCAGAGTTCAGTCAACACCACCTAGTGTTAGTGATAAGGCATTGTTTTCATATGAAAGGAGAAGAAGAAGAGACCCTCTTGCTACGAATTCAACATCACCTACCTTTAGAACATAACTTTCTATCTCTTCTTTTGGGGCTTTCAACTGTTCAACAAGTAGCAATTCTGTTGCAGCAAGTACTTTTTCATCAAGTTCAAGTTCAGTACCAGTCAGTTCAAGCTCTACTTTAGCAAGCATCCCAACACAATCCAACTCAATGGCAGTACCAAGATCCTTTTCTTTTGTACCATTCAATCATGGTAGTCCCCTTAATCTAGCACACCATGATGGCATTCCATTGGTAGTGTTAAAAGGGCTACCAGAGTTTACTAGAGAAGGGAAAATAACACCTTTTGAACATATCAAAGATGTGGTAGTATTGTGTAATGTGCATCATGTAACACAAGAAAATGTAGCTGTGAGATTGTTGGTTGCATCTTTCAAGAAGAAGGCATTGGAATGCTTTAGAAGCTTGTCGGTAGGCTTTATTTCAACATGGGATGAGCTTGGTGATGAATTTACCAAATTTTTTGAGGAAAAATCTGATCACCTATCTTTGGTAGAGTAGTTAGCAACCATTAAGAGAGCCCCACAAGAGCAAATGATGGATTTCAACATCCGATTTCAAAAGACTTGGAACAAAATACCTGCTACGGTAAGGCCTTCTACTGATTATGCATTCTTGTACTATTTGAAAAGTTTAAATAGTGATATCTCAGTCATGATATAGTCCATGGGGGGTACTTCCTTACCTCAGGCTTATAGTATAGCCATTAAGGTAGAAAATAACCTCATTCAAGCAGGCAAGATAGCACCTAGGCCACCTATGCCCTACTTCCCTAAAATACACTCAAATATGCCATTACAAATGCCATCTTTAGCCCCTTTACCTACTGCTCCAACATTACCCACTACTGTAAGTCATGGAGTGTCAGTTGCAGGACCGCCAAGTGAGTTGCAAGAGATCAAGTCTAGTTAGCAGAAGATCGAAAGTATTTTATAGACTATGGGAAATGAGTTGATCAGCATGAAGAAACAATATCAAGGGGTAAGGCCAACTTTTCAATAGCAGAACTAGTAGCAAAGCTAGAATGTAAGTTAGCCTTATCAAAACCAAGGATATCAATATCAAAAAAATAGGCAACCCTATCAAGGTGCTTATCAGAGGAAAAATGTTAACCAGAGACCATTCCAACCATTTAATCCAACTCCTCTTAATGTTGTCAATCCAGTGAAAGATATAGTTCTGGCTCAGAATAACTTTGTAGCATAAAATGAATCGTGTTATCTATATAATCAAGCACATAACCAGGCTTCATGTTCAAATGGGGTAATTAATCAAGCACTTATGGTCCATAATACTGTCAATTCACAGCCAGATGTATCTACTAGCATACCTGAACAACAATCAGATATACATTCTAATGAGACTGTATTTCTAAATTGGCAAGGTGAAGAGTTCTATGGTGTGAATGGTGATTTAACAATTGCAGCCAATACACGAGCTAAGAAAAGAGCTCTAGAGGTGGAGCAATCAGTTGATAAAAACAAGGGGCTTGTAATTGTAGAAACATCATCCACACCTATTCCAAATGTACCAAAGAAAACTATTGTCTTACCAATCAATGAGAAGCCTCACAAAAACGTGGAACCAGCTACTGCTAAAGTACATCAGAAGGTGCTTTCAGCTATGCCTTACAACATTGTGGACAGTATAAAGAATATGAATGTGAATATGACCATGTGGGACTCCTTAAGCATTCCTAGACAGGCTAATTTGCTTAAAAAGGAATTATTTGAAGATGCAAATCCTAAACAAGTTGTTGTTGAATTCCAAAAGGTCGTGATGAATAATGATGATCAAGGGAAATTTTCTAATCCCAGTAGCAAAGGAAAATCTACAACTCAAGGTAAGAACGTGAGACCTCCTCCGTTCTATGTTTCATTGATTATTGGGAACAATTTAGTGCATAATTGTATGGTAGATAGTGGTGCTACCTGTTCTGTGATGCCCAAGCAAGTAGCTGATTAGTTAGGTTTAAAGTATGAACCTTTAGAGAAAGGAGTAGTCCAGCTGGATGGCGCATCTGTTAATACAGTGGGTTTTATCAAAGATGCTAGCTTAACTCTACATGCTTGCCCCAATTTTTTGATTTCCTAAGACATTTATGTAGCAGATTTGCTCCCATATTTTGGGTTATGTTTGTCAAGAGAGTTTACAGCTAAAATAGGAGGATACCTTTCATCCGACTGGTCTCACATGTTGTTCTATACTAGGTATGGAACCAAAGTAACCATTAAGTATGAATTACTTGCAAAAGACAATATAGAACCCTATATACCTAGTGCAATAAATGCCAATTGTGTAATTTTTGAACAAGACGAGCATGCTACTATCTTTGATCCTTGTACTGTTGTTAATGATATTCCTGATATACTTTTAGATGAGTGGGCAGTAGGCCAAACTCTTAGTACTGAGAGTGACTTGGTGTTGGATGCTGGTATGGGTAACTACATGTTTCAAGAAGCTGATATAGTGATGCCTAACTTTGTTAAGAGGTCAGAGAATGATTTTGATAAGCAAGACAAAGTTTGGGAAATGTATTTTGATGGCTCAAGGAGCAGGCATGGTGCTAGTGGGGGTGCATTATTGGTTTCCCCAAGAGCTGAAAGATATTATGCAGCCTTTAGATTTGCATTTTCGTGCACTAATAACACACCAGAATATGAAGGTCTTATTCAAGGGCTGGAATGGGCAAGGAAGTGTGGAATCAAGTGTCTAAAGGTGCATGGGGATAGTGAATTGATAGTAAATCAGGTTAGAGGCCTGAATGCTATTAAGAATGATGTTCTTAAATTGTACAAGCATAGGGTTTGGGACCTCATAGAGGAATTTGAAGCTTTCAATATTATTTCAATCCCAAGAAATCAGAATCAGCATGCTGACAGGTTAGCAGTTGTGGGGGCTTAGTTTGACATTTCGAACAGTATAAAGAAGGGATGCAGTTAGCAACACATCAAAGTTATTATCAGGTCTTCAGTGCCTGATAACAATGTTAATTGGCAGGTCTTTGAGAGTGATGAGAAAATTTTGCAATTTCTGCTTGAAGAGGATGTGTTTGCAGCATCAAACCAGGAGAAAATCAAACAGCAGTATGGAGACCAGGTACTACAATTGAAGAACAACAAGTTGCCTAAGGGATTGGTCACCTTAGAAAGTATTTTCAACTCCAATGATTAGGCCAAAAGTAATAAGGCCAATTTGTTGGTTAAGCAAAATCACTATGAGGACTTGGAAATTGCACCCAAGAAAAGCCTTAAGATAGGAAAAGTAAACTCTACTACTGAAAAAATAGTCTTTTTTGCATTTATTTCAAGAATTTATTGACATATTTGCTTGGGAGCATGGAGATTTGAAGGGATTTGATCCACACCTTGCACAACATACAATAGAATTGGAGCCAGCAGCCAAACCCATAAGGTAGAAACAAAGGCCAGTTAATCCCAAATTGGAGCCATTAATGCAGAAGGAAGTTTTCAGACTTATAGAAAGTGGGATTATTTTTCCCATCAAGCATACTAGCTGGGTTGCAAATCTAGTCCCCATGAGGAAGAAGAATGGAGAACTTAGATTGTGCGTAGACTTTAGAGATTTGAACAGAGCTTCTTTAAAGGACATGCACCCTCTTCCATCTATGGAGCAGATTCTTCAATGTGTGTCAGGTTCTGAACATTTTTCTTTATTGGATGGATATTCTGGTTATAACTAGATTTTGGTAAAAGAAGAAGATCAATTTAAGACTGCATTCACCACAAAGTGGGGCACAATGGCATACAGGAAAATCACATTTGGTTTGTCTAACGCTGGAGCAACCTTCCAAAAGGTTATGGACATGGCCTTTAGTAACTTAATGTATAAGTTTGTTTTAGTATACCTTGACGACATCACTGTTTATTCCAAGAAGACAGTAGATCACATTGATCATTTGAGGCAGATTTTTGAACGTTGTCAGGAGTTTGGTATATCATTGAATCCCAAGAAATGTGTTTTTTCTGTTCATGAAGGTAAGCTTCTTGGGTATGTAGTATCTAAAAAAGGAACCACTATGGATCTTGAAAGAGTTGCAACAATCTTGGAGCTACCTTTACCTCAGCATAAGAAAGGACTTTAGAGTTTCATTGGTCATATTAATTTTGTTAGGAGGTTTCTGCCTGATATAGCAACCTTGTTAAAACCCCTTACAACTATGTTAAAAAAGAATGCAGAATTTAAATGGACCCAAGAAGCAAAGGACAATTTTCAGCTGATCAAGGAGGTGTTAGCTTCAGCTCCAACATTAGTTAACCCAGATTTCAGCAAGTATTTTACCTTGTATGCTTTTGGCAGCTTTGATGTAATTTCTGCAATTTTGGTGTAGAAAAATGTAGAAGGGTTGGAGCAGCCCATTTCTTTTTTCAGCAAGGGTCTAGAAGACTATGAGAAAAAGTATACCTTTTGTAGAGAAGCATGTGCTGGCTATTGTGAAAAGTCTAAAGAAATTTAGACATCTGTTGTCCCATAAGAAAATTCATCTACAAGTGGCACATTCTAGTGTGAAAGAGTTTTTACTCAGCAAAGATCTAAATGAAAAACGGGTTGGGTGGATCACAAAAGTTATGGAGTACAATGTGGATGTTCAGGTCACCAAGTTGGTGAGGGGAAAGGGTTTGTTCCAATAGTTGGCTAAAGAAGATGTTTCAGCAAAAGAGGATGAAAGAGACTTAGTTTTGGTTAATGTTGGGACAGCAGATAATGAAACTACTAGCTGGTTGTAGGAGATGTCACATTTTTTGAAAACCAGGGAATGTCCACCTAATTTGAACAAAACAAAAAGGAGGTACTACCAACTTCAGTCTATTCCTTTTGTCTTGATTGATAATGTGTTGTATAGGAAGGATCACAGTGGAGTCCTACTTAGGTGTGTTGATAATGATCAAGTTGATCAGATATTACATGAGTTCCATGACAGACCTTCTAGAGGTCATTATGTTGCAAGGACAACAACATATAAGATTATAAGAGTAGGTTATTATTCACCTAATTTTTTTAAGGATGCACATACATATTTCAAGAAATGTGCCAAATGTGCCTTGTTTTCAGGCAAAGAAAAGCTTGTTGCTTTGCCATTGCAACTGATTCAGATAGAGCAGTCATTTATGAAGTGGGGAATTGACTTCATTGGGGCAATCAATCCACCTTCAAGTGAAATCCATCAGTGCATTATCACAACAATAGACTATTTTACATGATGGATAGAAGCTTTGTCTCTAAAGGAAGCTAATGAAACAACAGTGTTGAATTTTTATGAAGATATTGTTTGCAGATTTGGAGTCCTAGACTCTATAATTTCTGACAATGCCCTAGCATTTGTTGGTTTGAAAGTTGTTGATTGGTTGTTGAAGAATGGGATTTACTTGAATACAAGCTCCAACTATTATCCTCAGGTCGATGGACTTGCGGAGTCCACTAATAAGAATCTGATTAACATTATCAAAATGATGCTTCAAAGCAATCAGAGGGATTGGCATGCCAAACTGAAGACTGCTCTTTGGGCAGACAAAATTACCCCTAAGTTGGTGATTGGGAACTCACCTTACATGTTGGTGTATGGTAAAGAAGCAAAATTACCTATTTCTACTGAGTTGCAACCCGCCTTGGATATTGCTAGCCAACTAGTCTTGTTTGAGCAGACTGATCCACTCGCCTTAAGATATACTCAAAAGATGGAGTTGGAAGAAACCAGAGACAAGGCTATGAAGAACATGGAATATCAGAAAATCCTGACTAAGAGAACATTTGAAAAGAAGACTAGATCAAGGGATTTCATGGTGGGAGATCTTGTGCTGAAATGGGATGTACTAAGGAGCAGGTCGAGCCACCATACCAAGATTGACAACATGGGGATGGGTATGTTTATCATCATGGAGTGTAAAGAACACAATGCTTTCCAACTGGCCACAACTAAAGGTGAAGTGCTTCCTATACCAGTCAATGGGATACACCTCAAGCCTTGTTTTGAGGTTTGATGGGTTCCTCTTTCTACATACTTTAGTCTACTTTACCTATTTTCATAAGTGTTGTTGCACATTAGTTTAGTTCCTGTTTCATTTCCCTAAGTGTTGTTCCAACACAGTTTAATAGTTTCTCTTATACATTTCCTATTTTCAATAAATGTCTGAGTAATCTAATCCATTCTAGTGAGTCACAAGTGAGTTACAATCATGTACAAAACTGCTCTAGGTCTATTTATGAGTTTTCTTAATGACTCCATGCCCAATCGACAAGTCTAGGCTACTGGTTGTATGTTTAGCAGGCAAACATCCAACAGATGTTGCCAAAAATGTTAACATATTTTCACCTATAGGCTCAATCAGGATGAGCTAGCTATGTTTCAAAATGAATGGTACATTTTAAACCTTCTATGTTACATTCAATTATACGAATGAAACAACTTTACAAGATTACAAGAATACAAAAGTATTACATTCATACAAGTGAATGAGACATAAAAGATTTTACAATCTTTCTAAAAATGTAATCTTTATTGAATGTAATAAGATACATGTGTCTCACATAGCAAGCCATGAGACTGACTTTTCCTTGATACAAATAAAGACAAATTAATACATGAATAAATAAAGGAAAATAAATGTGTATGTAAGAGGGATGACCAATCATTTCCTGAATGACTGGTTAATGTTTGTCTCACTTCAGTGTTGTCCTCGTTGCTTGTCCTTCCTAATTTCCTCGTACTCATTTTCCTACAGTAGTCAAGCAATGTATTAGAGTTGTACTCTAAGCAATGAAAGGTCATAACCATACATGATCATTTATATCATCCACCTATGCATGTATTAACTCATCTCCATGTGTATTAAAGATCAATGAATTCCTTAAGTGTCTAGGAAAACCATTTGGTTAACATACACACAAAAGACAGTCATTTTTTCTAACTGGTTTATTCCATGTGCAGCTATAGGTGCAATTATTTTCAGATCAAATGAGTGGAGATAAATGTGGCCCCCATGAGGGTTGAGCCCAACTCATTATATATGCATAATTTTTAGGTGCATTTTAGTACATTCAATGTAGATTACAATAACAATGTTCGTTGGTTGAAGCAATAAGTATTCAAATGTAAATGAAGCTAAGGTACCAGTGCTGGTCATAAAGAAAGATTCACAGTAGGCTTGCAGAAGACAAAGAAAAAAATCTTTCTCATTTCATGGTGGTCCACTCAAGAAGGGGTTTATCATTCACAACAATGAATTGATAAATTTACTAGTCTAAGTAATAAGCAACTACACAATGGAACCACAATGAAACAATAAAGATCAAACATGATGACAGGAACATAGAGAAATTAAGCTACAACAATAATCAGATCAAATAATATAACCAAAGACATTCATGACGTGGTGCTTAGCAAAAGAGCGATGCATATTAAAGGCAGTAAGCTACAAGAGTTTTGGCAAGTGTTTTTCATGAATAAGGAAGACTGTACAATGAAAAGGATCATTATCATTTGAGTCCAAATTCTGATGTTTATAACCATGGAGTGGGTATTGCTAGCAGGAGCTCAAACGACATAAAAATATTATAAAATTTTGATCTATGGCTTTTGTACTACAAAGGAAAAGTGTCTCATAATTACACTTTGATGAAATAATCAAGAGAAGATGGAGTCAACTGATTCTGATAATAATGATAAAACATGGCTACATTTTGTAGGAAACAATGAGATTCATCAAGCATAACAACATGATAGTGAAGCTTAATGAAGTACTACAATGACTCTAATAACTTAGTTTCACCTCATAGTGACAACAAAACTGTACAACATTCAACTACACATCAAACGATACAACTGATACTAGCTTGCAATGATTTTTTTGCAATCTCAATGAACGGTGTTATCAGTCTCTTTGAAGATATTCATTGGATACTTTGTGTCAATAATAAAGTCTATGAATAAAGCTTTTTAAAAGCAAGGTTATGTAAAGACCAATTACTGACAGTTCAGATCATCAACATAGCCTTCAAGGTTTTAATCCATGAAAGAGAGACAAAGACCATGACCTGTGTAGTTTATTTATTTAGAATTCATTACACATTTTTGGGCACAACAAGTTATATAACAATTTTGCAAGATAGGGTCCTTCAGCTACTTTTAGGAATATAGAGAATCTTAAATTTTCTTTTTATGTAGAATTGGAAATGTTTTCTTGCAATAATTTTTGAAAAGAGAAATACCGAGAAGGCCAAACTTTAGTTCTTCAAAATGCATGGTGCGGGTTTGATAACCTTGCAAGTATATAACCGTGGCCTGGATAGGTTTTCATCTGCAGGAGAATATTAGAAAGCAACAGAAAAAGGAACACACAACCACGCATAACAAAAATACATGAAGATAGCTCATTTTGAGAACTTTTCGAGCTCAGATATGCAGATTATGTACAAGAAAAGTAAAAGAAAGCGAAGACTTCTATCATTTTTTTTGCATGGCAAAGAGACTTGATATGGGTTTTTATTTACAGATATTTGCACATAAAATATAGAGAATGGAGAAGTACGTAGGATATAGAAATATCAATGAAACTATGAGGCCATTGCATAGTTTCCTTTTTATACAGTAAATACAAAGAATGTTTAAAATATGCATGATAAAACAAGGCTTGAACAAGCATTTTCCCATAGAAAATAGAAAGAGGATGCAATACCCAACTTTCTTGTTGATGTTGCTCATAAATCTTTTGGAGATGCCACCGAAATGGCTAGTTTTCACCATGAAATCCGCCATGGTTAGGCTATGTTGAAACCCTTGGTGTTGGCCTTAGCTTCTTTAAGAAGCTTCAACATGTGATTTGAATGAAGACTTCTTCATTTTTCTTTTCCTTTTGTTTTTAGGGTTTTCACTAAAAGGTCAATAGAATATGTTATTTTTGCCATATTTTAAGTGAAAACTTTTGGACATTTCATTCACTGTGGGCTAAGAACTTCAAAAATATTTTGCCTTATTGAAAATTGTAAAAAAACAACATTTAAGCCTTAGTGATATTCTATAAGTCACTTAGTTTTGAATGTTATTAAATACAAAATTAAGTGAAATGCCACTCATGCATTCGACCAAGGAAAGAAGATGTGCTTGCATTTATGTTTTTTGGCAAACATTTAGGAAAGTAAGTGGAGTTACCCAACATTGGGAGAAAAATGAGGTTATTTG
>VDFB02234338.1:0-11048 GCA_007258455.2 Sequoia sempervirens
TAAAGAGAAAGATAGGTACCCGATTTCCAATGACATTGTGTGACTAAGACCTACATACCATGAGGACTTGACAGTTTAGTCTTATCCTTTTATATACCGGCCCAAGCGAAAAACCAATTGGAGTCATTCCCTCTTTTGAGACAGACCCCTCTAAAGGTAACAAAATCAAGACAAAGATGTTGTTTTTGATCATCCAAGATCACGCAAAGCGCAAGGAGAGTGCAAACACAAACACCTTTGCCTCACACTCGCATGGGGTTCATTTTAATTCCCAAAATCCAAATGTGTGAAAGACAATGCAAACACATGTTCTTTTTAATCCCCAAAGTAATATGTGAGAAAGACACTAGATGCAAGATCAAATTTAAACCAATGAGTGACAATGCAAGTTATTTTTAACCAAACGAGTGAAATGCGGATTAGGTAAATTAATCTCAATGACGTGAGAATGCAAGGTTAATTTTAATGCCAATGAGTGAAAGGAAGACAAGGTAGTTTTATCTGATCAATGTAGATGGGAATGTCTCCTTGGTACCTATGCCACATGCTGGAAATTAGATATTAGTAAGAGAAAACCCCTATTCTATGAAATGCAAATGACCTAAACTGAAAATTTTAAATGAAATCTAAAAATATGAAAAGATAGGCAATTGTGTCACAAAAATTCAAAATGTGGCTCACGACAGTGAGCAGATGTGGCTCAAAAACTACGACTGCGGTTCACGAGATGTCAACTATGGTTCTCCTGAACAAATGCGGCTTAGATTTATGCCAATTGCAGCAAAACAAAATGATGATTACGGCGAACAACAGTCGGATGCAGTGTGAAAACCTGGAATCCACAAAATAACAAAAGTCTGTCGAAAAGAAAATAACCTAATGATCCCTATGATTTGAAACTAAGGTTAGACTGAAAAACCAAAAAGCTAAAAGACCTAAATTTAATAGAAAAAAACACAAAATCAAGCAAAATTTAAGTGTTCCCTTATGCAGAGAAATTGCATTGTTTGACTTGCCGGTTGCATTGTTTTGTAGCTTGCAATTGCGGTGATTCGTACCCAAAACCTGTAATTCCAAAATTTTCATATGATCTATGCAATTTTGAATGCTTGTGTTAGGTTCACCAATGTAATCAAGGCTAAAATATTAAGGTCAGGAAAATAATAATGCAAATAAGACCCTAATCAACAATGAAGCACAAATGAGCATAAAGACATAAAATATGAAACAATATTACCAAATCATCATGCCTTCATTGATTCACCCCCATTACACTTCTCCATTTTTCTTGAATCATATGGTTACCCTAAGATTTTTAGTATGGAATATGACCTATGACAATGACAAATCAAAATATTGAAGATTCTAAAGGACTATGGATGCAAAATAGAAAAAGGACTCTAGATAGCTGAAGGTTGCAAGATGGTGAAATGACAATGACAAAGGTCTTTTATAGAGAAGTCAATTTTGAATGAAGGGCTAAGATGAAAGGACAATAATCAATGGCCAAGACTAAGAGATGAAGTATGGACTAGGGTTAGGGGAAAATGATAAGGATGAAGGGTTGAGATTGATTTATGAGATAACTCAATCAAGGGCTAAGATTAAATGAGATGTTAAGAGATAAGAATTGATTTGGAAGATAAGATTGACACAGACAAAGAGGTTATAGGAGAAATTAAATAATAAAAAATATTTAATTTAGGTGGCCAATAAATAATTAAATAATAAAAATATTATTTAATTATAGAAGAATGTGACATAGGAGGAATCATTTTTAATTAAATAATGATTTAATTCAAAATTCAAGAGAGTGGACCAAATTAAATAAATAAAATTTATTTAATTTAGGAGAGAAGAAGCTAATGAATAATTAAATAATTAAAATAATTATTTAATTATAGTGGAAAGTGGACAAAATTAAATAAATAAGAATTTATTTAATTTTAGAAAGAAAAGGACTTAATTAGTGATGTAATTAAATAAATAAAATTTATTTAATTAATCAAAGAGGAATAAAGATAGAAATGAATTAATTAAATAATTAAAATTATTTAATTAATAGAAGACATATGACATTAGAAAATAATTAAATAATTAAAAATTACTTAATTATAAAGAATGAAACGGGAAATGATGAAGAATCTAGGAGTCGCAGGCCTAGGACAATTTTTAGTGTCTACAGTTATAAAAAATAAATAAATGATAATATTATCCTTTTGTAAAGTCTAAATAATATTACTATTAAGTTAATATTTTCTTGGAATATGATGTAATTTGGTTATTGATTTAATACACAATAGATTTGTAATAAGTATCAAACAAATATAAAAGCTATAATATTTTACTAGTATTCAACAAGTAAAAAATTATTTTATAATGTATGGTATTTTTGGTTTGAAAACTATGTTTTTCATGTAGAGCAGGGAGGAAAACCTTCTAACAATCACAATTTGATCAAACTCAAACAATATTTCTATCCTTGCAACCCTACCTTATCAAATTCTCACAATTATGTCATAGTCTTCTTATAGCATTGCAAATAGTGCTTTATGACCACAATTTTCAAATGCAATTGAAAACCCATATGACACTTATCATTTTAGATACCCATTAAGCTTTAATTTGACATATACAAAATGGATATTGGGTTTTTTCAGAACAATACCCTCAAATAATTGTTGCTACACTGCTCCTTAGGCCAATTAGGCCTCTTTTCCAAAGCAACTCTATAAAACTCTTCACACAAACATCCAAACTCTTTTCCAACACTCTTAACAAGTTAAAAATTTATTTAATCCACAATATTTAGCTAATGAAACAACCACAAAGTCAACAAGCTTCAAAATCTCATTTAAACCCTATTTAGGCTTGCTTCCAATGAGGGTTTATTGAAACTACACACTCCAGGCCTCTAGTTTGCTAACCAAACCTTTAAACACTTCAAATATTATTTGTACATGCTTATTCCACCATTACATGACCAATTGCAAAGACCTTTATATAAACCCTAGAATCTAGCCATCAAATTAAACTAAAAACTCATGAATCATCAACTAGGGTAGCAATCAAATTCCATCAAACCACCTTCCCTACTCTCGAAACCTCCATCAACATATAAATATACCCTAATTCACCCATTCCACCAAGTTACAAGTAGTTCTAATAGTGGAATGGGTGATTAATACATTTTTAATGCCCTCAAACCCTCAAATAGGGTTTTACAGACTTGTTACCAATAAAAAGATAATAAAAAATTTGATTCTTTATGAAATCACCTCAAACCAATTTCAAAGTGAATTTAAATCATGCCTCCATCAAATTAAAGAGACTATGGAACAATGTCCTCCTGTACGGATTTGTACAACAACTTGGAGCAGCAAAGTTTGATGAAAACATAGAGAAATTTCAATGAAAACAAGGAATTCTTTATTGTTTAAGCGTCAAAACAATTCTCCAACCTTTGCCTCAAGGTTTACAAGTATTTTTAAACATCAACACACTTGAATCAATGGTTCCAATTTCCCTTTGAAACCAAATGACCATTGGGCTTCCACCTTTTGCATTTTTGCAAATTTTCCATGACAACATTTTGCAAGTTTTACAACATTTACAAAAAATGAACCCCAAACCAACCCAATAGACTTATTATATCATAAAATGGTCTATTATGACCTTATTAGACTAAAATACTCAAACACACCAAAAATCAACCTAAGACCAAACTTAAGACCTTATTCTCTTTGCTTTTATTTTTGGGTGAAAGAGACTGTAGGTCATGAGGACTGCATTTGCTATAGATCATGGTCAGCTACATTCTTGTTATCCAGTGTTTTCCATTGTCTAGTAGTCACTTTCCAGCTGGTCGGGTATTTGAGGTTTGTTGTCTTTTGGGTAAAACTCCTACTATATTCTTCCTCCTCCTGTCAAAGTGACAATAGTAAAACTATCCTATCAATACCGCATCAGGGCAGCTGCTCCCTTCATCCACTTGCTCAGGTTTCTACTCTCTCTTGCCTGGAACCTCTAGAATCTGATACAATACCTCTGCTGTAATTCCTTCAAACCGAAGGAAGGGTGTCTCACTATAATCCATCAGCTCACCAATAATCTATCTTCCTGGCCAGGTTTTCAATCTTCAGTCAATCGTCTCTCAGTGCAGGATCTAAACTTTATCTGGCATGTCTGCAGGCTCTATATATCAATTTTCCATAGACAACGTTTTGCTTTGTCGTAGAGAGCTTTTGGCGCGCATAGAGTTTGTCGTAAAATAGCGGTGGTTTGGTTGAGGGGTGGTTTGAGTGGCTTTGGTGAGGCGCGGGTGTTGTGGTACCACCATTATAAATTGCATGTCCATTAAATCTTCATGGTCTTCCAAGCAAAAAATGACAGCAATCCATGGGCAACACATCACAAAGAATCTTGTCCTTATATCCACCAATGTTAAAATCAACCCAAGCTTGCTCATTCAATAAAATAGATTGATTATCATTTAGCCAAGACACTTTGTAAGGTGTTCATGAGGTATATTTTCCAATTTCATTTTATCAACCATTTCTATGGACACCATATTATCAATACTTCTAGAGTCTACAACAACTTTACATACCTTTCCATTGCATTTGCAAGTTGTCCTAAATAGTGTTCTCCTTTGTGTTGATTCTTTCTCCTTGGATGCTTTAAGTAGTGTTCTTCTCACCATCAAGAGTTCCCCAACTTCTAAAGCAGCAAGCTAATTAGGAGAGTTTACACTTTCACAAACATCCTCTTGCACCAATTGAACTCTTTTATCACCACCACTTGAAGTAGAACCTTGTTTCTCTAGACACTTCTATACTTGATGACCAAACTGATTGCAATGGAAACACCTTCCTAAAAATGTGCTTGAACCTATACCTCCACCAAATCTTCCTCTGAAGCCTCTAAAACCACCTCTTTGATCAACAACTTGGTCTTTGTTTTTGCTTGCATCTTATTGCTCTTCATAGGTCTTCCTTGTACCTCTTCCTCTATTAGTGTTTCCTTCGCCTCTTCCTTGTCCTTCTTTCCTTATTTTTATCCTTCCCTCTACCTTGAAATCCAATTGAAAACACTCCTTAACTGTCTTAGGTGATGTGAGACCAATTTCATCTTGAATGTTGAGTCTAAGCCCATTTAGATACCTTGCAACCTTTTCTACTTCATCTTCAGTATGTCCTAATCTAATACTTAGTCTATGGAACTCTTCAGTATATTCCATCACATCTAACTCCTTTTGCTTTAAATTTTGTAGCTTCCTAAAGGTTTGAATTGCATAATCTACAGGCAGAAATTGTGCTTTCACCTTCACTACCATTTTTTCCCATGAACTTATCTTTTCTTTTCCCTTCTTTACTCTTTCTTCTTGAACATAGTTCCACCATGTTAGGGCAGGGCCCTTCAACTTTGTTTTTGCAAATTTCACCTTCTTATCATCTTCTATTTCTTCAAATTCAAAGAAATTATCCAACCCAACAATTCTTCACTATCCATCTTTCCACCGTACATAGGAACTTCAACTTTCACCTTTGGAGTATTATCCCCATTAACAACCTTTAGTATCTTAACCATTCTCATCTCTCCAGGGCCCAAGTCCTCATCATCATGGACTCCTACTGGAGGGTTCTCACTCTCACCCTCATCCTCTTTGTCACTTTGGTCACCACTAACCATACCTCTTCTTTGGTTTTTTTCCAGGGTTGCTTCATGAGACTCCTTCTATAGCCTCAACTCCGTTGCACACTATTCCTTTAGTTCTCTAAGTTCTTTGGCCGTTGGATTGTTCTTTGGAGGCATCTTGCTTATGCCAATTTCCATTCACTTTTCCACTTCACAACCTATTCTCTGATACCAATTGATGCAGATCAGGGAGGAAAACATTCTAACAATCACAATTTGATCAAACTCAAAAAAAAATTATGCCCTTACAACCCTAACTTATCAACTTTTCACAATTTTGTCCTCTTCTTCTGGCATTGCAAATAGTGTTTTCTGACCACAACTTTCAAATGCAATTGAAAACCCACATGCCACTTATAATTTTAGATACCCATTAATCTTTAATTCAACATATCCAAAAGGAATATGGTGTTGTTTCAAAACAATACTCTCAAATAATTGATGCTACGCTGCCCCTTAGGCCAATTAGGCCTCTTTTCCAAAGCAACTCTATAAAAATATTCACACAAACCTCCAAAATATTTTCCAACACTCTTAATAGGTTAAAAATGAACTGAATCCATAATATTTAGCCAATGAAACAACCACAAAGTCAGCAGACTTCAAAATCTCATCTAAACCCTATTTAGGCTTGCTTCTAGTGAGGGTTTATTGAAACTTTGCACTCCAGGCCTCTACTCTGCTAACCAAACCTTCAAAAATTTCAAATATTTTCTATATATTCTTATTCCACCATTACATGACCAATTCCAAAGACCTTTATACAAACCCTAGCATCTAGCCATCAAATTAAACTAAAAACTCATGAATCATCAACTAGGGCAGCAATCAAATTCCATCAAACCACCTTCCCTTCTCTTAAAACCTCCATCAAAATCTATATATACCCTAATTCACCCATTCCACCAAGTTACAAGTACTTATATAGTGGAAAGGGTGATTAATACATTTTAAATGCCCTCAAATCCTCAAACAAGGTTTTACAGACTCGTTACTAGTAAAAAGATGATAAAAAATTTGATTCTTTATTAAGTCACCTCAAACCAGTTTCAAAGTGAATTTAAATCATGCCTCCATCAAATTAAATAAACTATGGAACAATATCCTCGTATACAAATTCATACAACAACCGGGAGTAGCAAAGTTTGATGAAAACATAGAGAAATTTCAATGAAAACGGGGAATTCTTTATTGTTTAAGCTTCAAAACAATTCTCCAAACTCTAATTCAAGGTATACAAGTATTTTTAAACATCAAAACACCTGAATCAATTGTTCTAACTTCCCTTTGAAACCAAATGACCGTTGGGCTTCCACCTTTTGCATTTTTGCAACTTTTCCATGACAACATTTTGCAAGTTTTACAACATTTATAAAAAATGAACCCCAAACCAACCTAATAGAATTATTACATCATAAAATAGTCTATTATGACCTTATTAGACTAACAGACTCAAACACACCAAAAATCAACCTAAGACCTGTGGACATAGAAAAAGTAATCATTCTACTTTTTCTCATGTCCAGGTCCTTCTAGTGGACTTTGGCTTGATTTTGCCTAGATTTAATGTTGTAATGTGGCCAACACATTCACATTAGGTCTTGGACCCTTGTGAATCATTAAGACTTCTAGGATGTCAGCTTGTAAAGTTTTTGTGAAGTGTTGTAACCCACTTTCACACTTTTCTAGGACCCTTTCATCATAATTCACCTAAGGGTATGTGCAGGATCATGATGGGCCAAAAAGTGGCGATATGATGGGTATGTGTAGGGTATGTGGCTGACGACTTTTTTTACCCAAAATTGATGAAACGAAAAGGGTTTTTAAAAGGATATTCTTAGCTTTCAGCCAATATAAGAATTATTCTTTACTATGAATTTAATAAATGGGTATTATTCATTTCTATTTGAATTACAACTAAAGTCTGATTGATAGGTTGATTGAAAAACATCTATAGCTTTCAAACAATATCACCATTTTACGAATTCAAAACATGTGTCACATTCTATGCTTCACATATAGGATTAAAAAAGAGAATTTCATGAAGTTTTGACTAAGTTAAAGATTGGTAAAGACATGCAAGTTTTATATTTTTTAAAAGTTGTAATAAAAAATCATAATTAATTATTTACTTAGAAAAAAATTACAAAAAATATGCATCATCAAGACATAGGTCTCTACTTATATATAAAATATTTTTAAAAATATTATCACATTTATTGTGGTTAGGGTTGTCAGACGGACACCTACTTCTTATTTTCCTGAAATTTAAGAATTTTCATCAAATAGATTTTTTTAAAATAAACCTAGTAGTTTAGAAACTACATTCAATTTACTTCTAAAATTTAATTGCTTACATATTTTTTAAATAATACAGATGCTTATTCAGAATTTTTTACATCATGTTTCCTAAGCTGTGATTTTCTAAATTTTTGCTACTTAAGGGGCTTATTTTTTCCATGATGATCAGAGCACATACCCTAAATATCCATACATACTTACAAGTCTTATTTCAATTTGTGGAGTGTTGTAACCCACTTTCATGCTTTTTCTAGACTTGTCATCACTAATTCAATCCTTTCTCATGTTTAAAATGACCCCTTAATGCACTTTTTGGTTGTTTTTAAGTGTGCTTTTGAGGATATTCCCGTTGGACAACATTTAATGCCCCATAATTCTTGACACCCACTTAATTTTCTTAAGTGGGACTAAGTCGCCAATAGGGGCGACTTAGTCCTTTTTGGCACAAAACTCAAAATTATTTCAATCTTCTGGCGGGATTTTGTCCTCTAACCCTTGAGGTCGGCCTGTGATGTGTTATTTTTGGGAAATTTAGTAAAAACAAGTATAAATAAGGGTTTTTCTCCTCATTTTTCATCTCCTACAATCTTCTAATTCATCAAGCATTAAAGCATTCATTTTCTTAATCATTCTCAAGCATTCAAGCACTCTAAGCAAAATCAAGTCATCCATTGGAGCACTTCATTGCATATCTTCAGATTTCAACGTCAAAGGGTTTGCTAAGTTTATGGAATTGCATATTATCTATCTATCATTCTCTTTCCATTTCATTTCATTGTTTAGGATTTGATTACCAAAGTGGAGTTTGACCAAGGCTAACCCCTATTCTCTAACCCTCAACCATTTTTCCCTCTTTGTATGTGTGTTTGTAGAATTTGTAAGTAGATTTTTCAAATAAATAGGTGCTGAAAAGTGGTCAAGAATTCATCAAATCGATTCAAGTCAACACAACCCTAATTCAAGCTTGGAGACACTCTTTATCTCGTTTTCTGCAGAATCAAGAGTGGACACCTGTCAGAAAAGCAAGTGCAAACCTGAAGCTACAGAATCCTGTCCTAATATTCCAAAAATCTTCATGTGGACTAAGTCACCACTACTGGTGGATTAGTCCCACTGCCATGCCTGAAAAGTGGTTTTTGCATTTTGGATACCCATTTGGTAGATTCCTATTCCGATAAGTTTTCCCGAAACTAGGACTAAGTTGCCCAACCTAGCGTAAGTGTCCCAATCAATATTTTCAGTCAAATTTTTAGGATTCCAAAATCTATCCACATCATATTTCATATTCTAGGTGCACCTCTTCAATTTTGTTCTATCATTTCATCATTTACTTGTATTTTTAGGCATTTTTGCATATCACAATGTGTTTTCCAGCACTTTGCATTTCTTAGGTTTAGCATCATTAAATCATTTTCATTTTAGATCAATGTATTAGTAAATAATATTTATACATATTACATCTCATTTACATTAATCTTGAGTGTATAAATTTTCATTTTGGACCCCACATTTCCCCTTTCTCCTTTTAGGTGAAAAACCCTAGAAGGAGCTAAAGCAGTGTGGGCAACCCAAAATCATTGTCTACATTTTCATGTTCACCCAAATTTTTAACATCTTTTATTATAATTTTAAGCACATCCTAGGTTTCATTTTCATTTCATTGGTTAAATTGCATCTAGGGTTTTCAAAATTGCATTAGTGAAAAGCTCAAATAGCTTTCATTTTTGCATCATTTTTATAATGAAAAACAACAAAATTCTTGCATTTCATACTATAGTTGTATCTGTGCATCCAAAAGTCATAAAATTGCATTCAAATTTTTTGAAAAATCATAAAAAAATTACCCCTAGGAGTAAATTGCCACACTGGGCGACTTAGTCCTTTTGCACTTTCTGCACTATACTTTCTGGTATTTCTAGGTATTTCTTGCATTTTTGTTTTCTGGTAATACATTCTTCTTTCAATTTACTAAATTTTTGTTATTTGCATTTTATCATTCCTAGATTGCATTGCATTTGCATCCACCCCACCTCTTGTGGTATTTGTATGAGTGTTTGGTGCCCTATTGATAATACTTTAGTGAGGCAAAGTTCTTGACTCATGGCATCCCACAATAACACATTTGCTAGGGACCTTGGGTTGTCTCGAGCTTCTACTCCTGGTATGGACAAAGGTGCACTAGGCATGGATACTACTACTAGTACACCTTTACCTTCACATACAATGCATACTGAAACAAACATTAATTCCCTCTCATAGGATAAATTCATTAACATTCATGAGGATTTAACACATTTGCAACAAAACTTGTGTCTTGAAAATATTTCAATCGCTGCAATTCCTGCTATAGACAATATCCATCGAATTCTTGAAAGTGATGAGGGCTTAGATTTTATGAAACAAATTGTTACGATATACCAAAAACATGCTTCTTCAACTTATAACACATCTCAACCAGCAAACATTGTGGTTAGCCAAGGAGTATCTCACATTCCTCCTCCTTAAACTGTAGCATCCATACCCACCTATACCACTCCTAAAGTTACAACAACCATGCAACCAATTAGTCATGTGACTCCTTTCTCTATTCCAACTAGCATTCCTAGTTCTTTTGTGGCATTGAATGTTCCATCATCCACCACATTCACCCCTATTAGTGTCCCCTTCACTTGTCCCAACATTACATATACTCCATCACCATTCTCTCTTCCACCTCATACCACCTACATTGACCCTCTCATTACATAACTCTTCCAAACTGTTTCTTCCATGCAACAACAAATATCTACCATAAACCAAAACCAAACCACACCACCTACCTACTATGTTTGTAGTATCCCATTATCTTTGGACATCTTAAGAACAATAATGCCACAAGGAATTAAGATGCATAGGTTTGAGAAGTACGGAGGTAAAGGAGACCCTACTAATCATGTCAATGCCTATACAACCTTATGTAGTGATTTTGTTCCTGATGATAAACTGTTAGCTAAACCATTTTCTAGGACTTTAAAGGATACTGCTTTGGAGTGGTTTTCCTCTTTACCCAA
>VDFB02234340.1:0-13696 GCA_007258455.2 Sequoia sempervirens
AAAAAGTTCACCGTGCTCAGGTTGTACAAGAGTTGCTATGTTATGTTTTTTGACAAAAATAGCACCAATTTGTGTACGCCCCTCTTTTGAACCCCTTAATCTCAACCATTTTCAAAATAAATTAGTAGTTTAGAAAGTAGACTGGGAGCACTTCGATCCTTGTTTTTTTTCCATCTCAAAATTTTGAGTGTAACTATCCTCAATTTCATGTCTAAGGTGATGTTCACGATTTGAGAAAAAAAATGGCCCTTAGCCCCCTTTTTGGAACCATCTTGGTGCACCCATAAAAATATACATATAATAATTTCATTTAGCAAGATAAAATTACATAAATATCACATTATCAAAAGGATACAAATAAATATATGTATGGAGTTATTACAATAGTATATTTGTATAATTGATTTTTTTTTTTTTTTGCAATATTAATTAACCATAATAATAACATTATACAACAACAAACAATTGTATTACACCCTTACCTAATTCTATTAACTAAATGTTTAAAACAATAAAACACACCCATATGAATTCTTTTTTTTTATTTGTGCAACATTAATCAACTATAAGAATAAGATTATACAACAACAAACAATCACATTACACCCCTGACTACTTCTATTAACTAAATGTTTAAAAGCACATCCCACATGATTTTTAATTTATTTATCAATATTAATCAACTATAATAATAACATTATACAACAACAAACAATCACATTACATCCCTAACTACTTCTATTAATTAAATGTTTAAAACAACCAACCACACCTCACAATGGGCAGAACTGGACACAAATGTGTCTCTTGTTTATTTATATTTTAGGTTTTGAATAAAGTTGAATCATTACTATAGAGGCCATCAAACACTTGGGATAGGTGTTAAAGGGGCATCAAGGGACCATAACAAACATTTCATTTGATGTAGGATGAGTCTAGTGGTATTGTTGGGAGTAAATTAAGACATTTGGAACCACATGTTACAATACAAGTCTCAAGAGATCATAAATTCATGTTTTGGTATATCATAGAGGTTTGAATTTATTCATGCATTGATCAAAGATTTTAACCAGTCATTATCAAAAGCTTAAAGAAAAGACACAAACAATTTGAATTCTTCAATTTAAACTGTCTTATCAACTTATTAATTAATCTAAGATTCTTAACTATCTAAAATGTAGATATCTATTTTAATCAATAATTAATAAAGAAGTAATTGTAGTTGAAATCTACACTAACATTCTTTAGACCAATCACATTATTAGATCTAATGGATAGAACTACACTAAAAACATAATTAGAACTACCATTCCAAGAAGAAAATGTAAGAAGAGAATTAACATGTGGGAGAAGTAACTCACCTTAAATGATGAAAGGCATTTGATGTAATACATTTTTAACTTGGTCATACCCAACCTTGAGATATGTGATAAGTTTTCCTTAAAGTTGTGTATATATAATGTGGTCACGTAGTAGGAGAGTAATTGATTGCTGAGAATAAAGATAGTAAGTTCCCAAGGAATCTTCTTCCCTGGGCCCATTGTAAAGTATTGATTCTTTAATATCCTATTTTCAAATATATAATTAAAGTCTTCCCTTTCAATCTCTTTCAATCCAAGTTGCGGCTTCTCCACATGTTGCGTATGTTTTTGTTATAGGTATAGTAGGTTTTATTAATCGTAAATGGCAACCACACAAAAAAAACCTACCAAAACGATAACTAGGAATCAGATATGTACTGTGTTTTTCCCTTACCATCAACAGACAATGGCTAGTCAATAAACTGCCTTCACAAGTACCTTATCACATCCCCTTGCTTGTTTTCCTTCTTGGATGCATTTTAGTTATAATCATCATATAGTGTATTACACCGAAATTTTGTTAGTCTAAGAGAGGACGCCGGTCCTTTTTGTCTGAGAAGAGGTAGAATACAGCTTTATTTGGCGACCATAGAAATATTTTGGGAAGCCTTTTTGCAGAGATAAAGATTTGAGTGATCATGACAGTGGGATCAGAGAAGGACCCACAACAACTAAGTGGGAAGAAAAAGCAAGCTGGTCAATGAATTCATCGGATGGAGGAAACTTAAGCTGGATATTGTACCAGAAGAAACAGAGTTGAAATCCAACCACTTTGATCATTTTCTTTGAGTTAGGTTGGAGTTGAGATATGTCTTGCTTTAACAGTTGGATTTCGTTCTCAGCAAGAGAGATTTACGTTCAAAGAAAGGTGGCTGCCTGCTAGAGCACGTCTAGGGGGGCCTTTATTTACAGCTGTGGTGTTAGTTAAGGATTGCATTCCCTTCAAACCTCTGTATGAGGAAGGCTATAATAAACCACAAGTTTGTAAGTGCCTCACCTTTCTTTACTCTGTTTTCTAGGAATGTAAGATTATATGAATGGTTTTGATTTTGATTTTCTTCAGTGGGTGGATTCAGAAGAGCCAGTCCAGCTTTTATAAGGACTCAGCAGTTTCAATCTAGATAGAAATGCTACTTCGTATAATATACTGTGGGTCAGTTAAGCATCTCCAGCTTCTGCGTCACCGAGCTGTGACAACTCTTAGGAGCTTTCTGCTTGGGGACAACTACCAGAGGCTTCACCCCAAGTCTTCTTCCTTTCTTGGGCTTACTTGTGGGAAGCCCAAGGTACAGGGGAGCTTCAGAGAAAACAACCATGATGATACCAATAGCAATTTATGTCAAGCTCTCATCATGCGTGAAGACCAGAGTCATATTACAGAGATCAATGGTGAAGGAGGAGGAGAGGGAGAAGTTGTTGTGGGCAGTTTTCTGAATTTTGGGGATATCAGAAATGGAAGTGTGGCTGAAAATAATGGTGGAGAGAAGGGGAAAGTATATGAAAATAATGGTGGAGAGAAGGGGAAAGTATATGAAGAAGAAAAGGTTACTGTTGTTTCTGCCCTTGACAGGGCAGAGGCGTGTTTTAAATTGGAGAGAAAGCTTAAGGAAATTGTAATGGAGGATGCAGAAACTTTGGTGGATATTGAGGAGTTTCTCTACTATTATTCTCGACTCAGGTCTCCTCTGTTCGTCAACATGGTCGACAGGGTTTTTGCAGAATTTTTCTGTTAGTTGTTGTTTTGAATATTCATGGTTGGCATGCATAGATCATTCTGATGTTTTCTTTTCCAGCTCTGTAATCGAAATAAAAGAGCACTTTGATTCTGTTGGGAATCCAGAGGAAAGTGGTCTGAACCACACTTTCGTCATTATTATGTGGACTTTTACTGTTGCTTTCTTTTCATCTGTAATTTAGTCAACTACTTCTATTTTTTAAATGGATACATCTGGATTATGTTAGATATCCATATCTACTTTTACATAACGAAATACAAGTCTTCTGTAGGTTGAGGCTTACGTTGTATGGCACTGATTTGGTATGTGGGCCTTACAGTCAACATCTTTTTGGTTAGATAAATTTAGGAAGGGTTTGAATCCATTATAAATTTAGATTGTAATTACATTTATTAATTGTAAATTTTAATATTTAAAAAATCTATCTGAAATATGAGACTTTTATTTTATTTATATATGGTAAATTAATTAAAAAAAAGTGTTTCAAGAACAATATTTCTTGATGTGTTTTAGATTGATTTTTTAAAAGATATATATTATGTAAAATACTAATTATCATAAAATTATTTGCTTAAACCAAATACACTAAATGAAACACAATACAAATAAAATAATCACATTTTGACTTATCATTTTCATTTTACATTTTGTTGTTTTGAGATTTATCACCTTAACATATTAATATTTATTTTTGCCTCATTTATCGAAGTGGTTATATAATTATTATTTTCTTTCAAGCTTCATTCAAAATTATTTCTATATTAGAATGAGGTTATCACAACACTAGTAATAATATCCTATTTTAGACCAGGATATGACACAAAGATTTAAAAGAAAATTAGAAATTATCTAATAATAATAATAATACTCTATAATGGACTCACTCTATTTATAGTTAGAGATTTAAAAGAAACATAGAGATTTGAAAGAAATTTAGAACTTTCCTAGTAATAATAATACTTTCTTTATAGTATAATGGATCACCATCACTCACATATTATAAACATCAAGAAAATTAGAATCTATTATGGAGGGAGGGAGGGAGGGAGTTCTAATGATTTTAAGAAATAATTTTTAAGTTGTAAATGAAATATGCATTTTTTACATTCTTCACAATAATATTTGATGTTATTTTTTCTCCATACAAATTGAGAGATGATTTTTATATATTCAAATGTAGAATTTATATGACATCTAATGGATATTTTAGTAATTATATAAGAAGCACAAAGTGCTTCACTATCCACATTATTTTGGTATCTTGACTAGATATAATTTAAAAATTTCTTCACAAGGTTGTTAGTTTTATATGATTGGCATATTCTACATGATGGTTTCTAAGATACCTTAAGTTAACTATGCCATTGTTTCAACATATCTATAACATTGAGGGTGTTAAGCATCTCTTCAACAATTGACCTTCTAATTCTTTTAATACAATGTTAGTCAATAAATGTCTTTCATAAGATACATTATGATTAAATTTCATTAGGCCTCTCATCAAACTTCTACTTGCATTAAAAATAAAGGGTTATGAAAAAAACCTAGATCTTCTTATCCCAGAGAAACTTCATTGAAACAAGATCCATGCAGTAACTAACTTACTCAATTATATATAATAATAACAATAACTAGCAGCATGAAAAACAACATGTGCTACAATATATAAAAATAAAACACACAATAAATTGGATTGAAAGATCTCAATTATAATTTAGAATGTATGTTAACATAATGATATATGATGACACAAATACACATTACTTCTCATGAAAATAATACAAACCTTTCAAATAAATAAAGTGAATTAATTTCAACCTAGAAATTAAACTACTATATCAAGGAAATTAACTAGAGGGCTCTTGAAAAGTTATTACATGATCCCAATGAATTGGTTCAACCCTTCACGAATTCAATTTAGCTAACAATAGTGAGAAAAAATATGATAGTTATGGTCAAGAGGATGAGTAGTGATGAAAGAACTAGTCTTGCTCTTCTAAGGCCTAACAATTTCAATCTAGATAGAAATGCTACTTTGTATAACATATTGTGGGTTAGTCAAGCAACTCCAACTTCTGCATCACCGAGCTATGGCAACTCTTTAAGAGATTTCTATTTGGGGACGACTACCAGAGGCTTCACCCCAAGGCTTCTTCCTTTCTTGGGCTTACTTGTGGGGAGCCCAAGGTACAGGGGAGCTTCAGAGAAAACAACCATGATGATACCAATAGCAATTTTTGTCAAGCTCTTGTCATGCATGAATAGCAGAGTCATATTACAAAGATCAATGGCGACGGAGAATTTGTAAATTCGCCCTATTTTGGCCACTGTGAAAAAGTGGAAAAAAATATGGCCTCCTTGCCCTTGTCATACGATCACCAAGTTACAGTCTATGGAAAAAAAATTATCTTGTCACTTAAAAAATTTATTCCTACAAAATAAATAAATAAATAATTATTATTTTTAGCCTAAAAATTTTCAAAAGTTAAAAAAAATATTATGGGGTGTGGGGTCTGCAAACCCCCTGTACCGTTTGGTACGCTGCCCATGATAGACTTGATAGCGTTGTATGGGGCACAAAGTCCTTGTCGGTGGTTGTCGGCCCAACATACGACGATTGTCTAGCTGGCAGGGGATTAGCCCCTGTAGCCGCAACCCTTGATCGGCTAGGGGACCTCCACCTAGCCCAACAAGCTATCAATTTTTTCATCACCCAAAATTTTCATCAAAACAAATTTTATATTATTTCAAATCCATAGTCAGGAATTCAAGTCCACCAATTTTAAATCAAATTTAAATACATTTTGAAATACACCACCTCATGAGTAGTGTCACCAATGGTGTGCCACCCTAGTGCCACCATCATCGACGGGCCACCGGTGGCTCAACTGGGGATTGCCCAACAACCACTAGATAGGTCAAATTGGGAAAATTATAGCAAGTTTTTTCAAATGGGCATAACTTTCACCCAAATGGTTTGTTTCTTGACTTCTTATACTCGTCAAAAAGCTCTCTCTGAGCAGTATGTTGTGGTATAGTTTTGTTTTCTTGATTTTTCTCTTTTGACCAATTTTTGGAGCCTAAAATCCTGATGTTCTAGGTTTCATAATTTTGAGCATAACTTTTGCATAAAGAATCAAATTTTCAATTTTGAATAGGCATTGGAGAGAATGTTTAGTGTACTTTATAGTGGTGCTAATAGTTTCTCAGTTTTATGAGTATAGAGAGTTGTGTACTTGTTTGAACACTTGTGGGTGCTTGAGATTCAAGGTGTGATTGTGTGAGCATCCAGATGAGTCAAGAGGTGAAACCTTGAGGGAGTACATGTTTTCATGTGTTTTTCATGATGGTAAGGCTAATTATCATTTTGATGCTTCTTGGTATAGGTTTACATGTGCTTTTTAGAGTTGGAATTTGATGGTGATAGGTACACAGGTTGTTTTCAATTTTGAGGACATGGGTTGACATGGTTTGAGACTTAGAGTCTCTTGTGGGTGATATTTGAGTGTAGGTACATTATTGGTGTTGATTATGGTGTCATGATTATCCAGGTACACTTTTGTATTGGCATGACATAATCAAGTTTGTGGTGTTTTGGTGGTGATTTGGTTTGGTGTTAGGAGGTTGTTTCTTATCTCCTAGATGCTTTTTTGGTTCCTTGACTATGGTACTTGAGTGTGGACATGTTTGGAAAATAAGATCTGAGGTTGATTTGGTGTTTGAGTCATTTGGTCTACAGGATTATTCTCTCTGATATCTCATTTTACAATTTACTAATGTGATGATGAGTTTGCATGTTTTAGTGATTTGATCTATGAGTTATGCAGGTTATGGGTTAGCTACCCATTTTCTTGCAGTGGGATGACTTCGTTGTGGATTGTCTGTATCCACCAAGTTTGATTCATTATTTTTGCAGACTTTGTTAGTTGGTCTTGTCTGTGGTCATTTGTACATTGGTATGTGTGCTTTGAGATGAGAGGATGGATGATGTTTATAGTACTTGGATAGTCAGTTTTGGGACTTGTAGCATGATATTTTTTATCATTTTTTCATGGATGGATTGGTTACACTTTTCAGTGGGAGATTTTGATAGTGATTTGGATTGGCAGTGTTGGATATATTCCTTATGGTTTGTTGGTGTTTGTATCTTCTTGCTTTGGAGATCTTGGTTTTACTTGATGTTACTAACATTTCAATTATTTGTGTAGACTTGGATGATCTTCATTTAGGATATGGTTATCACGATGCCATGTGTGACTTAGTATAACGATTCAGTGGGAGTTGTTGGTAGTGATGTGGATTCACCATTTGATGGTGGATGATCTTCTACAGTGTTTGTTGGTGTCACGTATGGACTCTTAGATCATGTTTTTGTATGGTGAGGGTTCTTTGACATCTTGGGTTTCATTGATAGGAGGTGGCTATCTTCATGCGATTGGAGATGTTGATTCTTGGTTTAGAGTGTGATTGTTATTATGTCATGGTTTACTCTTGATACTAGTTTAGAGTTTTGGCATGATAAATGTTCTCTTGAGACCAGGATGTATGCATTGTTGCATGTGATCTCATAGGGGGAGATGGTTAGATCATGTTTTCATGCTTATGTTCTTGATTCATGATTGGAGTTTTGACATTGATCAAGTTTGGTTCTCTTTGTATTGAGTACATGATCATTTACTTGATTACTTCAAGATGATGCTATGTTGCATTTGGATTTTGGAATGGATTTATCAGTTATAGGTGCTCATGGATACATGGAGACTTAGGTGAGGCCTGGAGTTCACTTGTGCTTAGAGACATGTTGTTGAGATGGTTACACTTGATGAGATTTCAACAAGAAGTATGAGGAGCCTACACCTTGGTTGGATGTGAGAACAAGATGGACCTATGAGGAAAGTGTTCTTGGATGAGTCATGATGACTTGGATATCTTGGAGGAGCATTCTCATTCCTCACTCTTGTTCTACTCAACAGATTATCACTTGAGAGCTACTGCCCATTATTTCTTTTAGGTGCATTATGTTTATGCTTTATCTTCTCATGCATATGGATCTTGAGCTATGGATATTTGGTTTTGGAGGGTTCATTTGAGGAGTGTTGGAATGTTTATCTCCTTACATGCATTGTGAGTACATTTATTGATATTGAGTTTAGGAGATGTATTGGGATGATTTATTGATATGGGAATGGTTATATTGAGTTTGATCTTATTTTGAGAGGCTTACATCCATGTTAGTTACATGATACATATATTATGTTAGATATTGGTGATTGAATGGCTAGGTTTTATTATGTATTTTCTTTTGGGGCATTATGGAGGAGATCATACTTGACACCGTGTTGGCATTTAGAGGTGTACATGTAGAAGGAATTTCTACATGTAAACATGCCCATTGTTCTATCCATTGATTTTTACTATGTTTTACCCATACGTGAACAATTTATACTTCTAGCGTTTAGGCATTGAATGTTTTCTTTTCTAATATCAATAAAAAGATGCACATTTGGAATAAACCCATTCCAAACCCCCATTGCATTTTAATAATAAAAGATGCATATTCAAAATTAATCCCATTTCAAATTTCCATTGCATTTTCATAAAGTACATAATTACATAATTCCAAATAATGATTATCTATTACATAATCCCATGTAATGATAACATTTTTCCAATTACAATTTTCCATAAAGATAGACATACATGGATACACACAGCTTCCAAGAGCTTATCAAAATAGATATTCAATTAGAGTAGAATGATCTAGATGTCCCCATTAAGTGGCACTATATTCTAGGTGTCCCCAAACTGGCACTACATCCTCAAGTCCCGACCACCAACTGTATGAGGGAGAATATCACTCAAGTGCTTCTCTGCCAACCATGGACTTACTATGGTCCCCCACACATCTACCTAACTGGTAAGATGGCCCTACCCTTTGGCGAAGAGATTGGTTTGGTAACCTCATAATACCGACCTTCCTAAGCATAGTGTTGTGTCTTACATATCTATAGCTATCATACATTGGATACAACCTACATGTATGACTTCCCTTTCTAGTATGCAATCATGAATCATAGTAAACTAATATTGAAAATAGTGGCTACTTACACTAGTTTGGTTGAAGAATTCAACATCCAGTACTTCGAGTGTAGGTCATCTGTTCACCCACCCCTTTGCTTGACTTGGTAATGACCCATACAGACACATGAATCCATTCCAAAAAGTATAAAAAATGGATTCTTACCAAAAAGTAAGTTCCAGACACATCAAGCATGACCACTCCAATCCAAACACAACATTAAATTACTTCAATTCAAAAACATAAAATGGTTCTATTTCAAAGGTATAACCCATACTCAACATTAAAAGACTCCATTTCAAGGTGTGATCCATACCTAGCAGTAAATGACTTTATTTCAAGGGTATACCATATTCAAGTAATCAATCTGGCCACATAGGTTAATCCCAACCCAACATGAATTTAATCAAAATGTAATCAAATTATCTTTATAGACTAATCTCAATTTATGGCTTCAATCTAAAAGTAAAACATCAATCAAATGATTCAACTGACCATATAGATTACTCCCATCCATGGATTAGCTCGATTTGGTTTTGACCATTCACAATCATAACAAACATTATGTCTAAGGAGATGACATAACAAACTATATAACTGGGTTACTCTATTAACCCGAGAATAACCAAGTTAACTATACATGCACACATACTAGTGAACAACTAGGTTATTCCATTTCCTATGGATTATTCTAACCCCAAGAATAACCAAGCGAGCCACCCATGTTGAAACTAAAATTTTCATTAAAGTACTTCAAGAAAACAACATATTCACATTTCACATTTCCTGCAATCATTCATATAGCCTTGACAATCTAAGTATAGTTCTAACAACATTATAACCACACAAATTCTATTATAGTACATATGTATATTCCAAATAAAAAGGTTTCACCAAATCAAGACTCTACCAAGAATCATGCAAGCTTATCCCCAAAATAAGAAATAATCCAAATTCATAAAAATAAGCTTAACATGCATTCAAAAACATCTTTCCTCAATAATGGCATTCATAAATAATATGCCAACATAAAGAGATTAGAGAAATAGAAATCAACATGCTTGGATTTAAAGCTCCAACTGATAATACTAATTTCGAAACTCAACCTCCACAATCACGATTGCTACTCCTTTAAAGCTCAACCTATCTCCAAACTCTAGCCTCTTCACCAAGAACTCTCAACAAATACAAATTCATAAACAACTCTCTTTCTCACCAAAAATTCTCAAAAATACACTTGCATAGAAAACTATAGTAGAATGACGGATAAAGAAATCAGAATGAATAAGTGTAACCAAAAGTAGAGAGAATGCCCCTATTTATACAAAAACATGAGCATCTTAATGCTACAATTAAGCTACTAAATTTTCCACCTTCCTATTCCAAATGCATCGACTAGGTTCAAGAAGTGAGATGTGGCTATTTAAAACACTATTTTGTAAACACATATGGTCTAACTTCTTTGTTAGATTTGAGCCGCTCTTTTCTTGATGAAAACAATGATTCTTACTAAAAAATGCAACCTGCAAGTTTCCTTATTGCAAAGCAAATCGACTACCTCATCCAACTCATGGACGAAGACTAAGTCTCATGCCTTTACAAAGAAGTACGTTGGATAATAGTGCAATACTAGACTTTTTATCAAACTTTGCAAAATATGGCGCCACCAAATATGTTACACACCTTCTCCTCCAAGCGTAGGTTTGACAAATACAACAAGCAAATGTATATCATTTACTTTTGTAAATGATACAATACTTAAAACTTATGTGTTGTTTAAATGCATTTGACTTAGTCTCTTATGCGCTATAAGTGTGTAGGTTATAACTTAGCCATTTCATTATATATGGCAGCGCTTTTATATGAGCCATGTTTATTACAAAGCACTTTTAATATATATATATATAACAATATATAATATAAATAAGAATATATATTCACAAGATTATTTAAGGCATTATTTGCCAATGGAATATATATATAAACACATTAAAATAATTATATATATATATAAATATATATATATTGATACATATATTAATATGCATGTATATAAGTTTACATTAACGTAATTATATACATATATATTAATATATATAACATTGTTTTAATATCTATCCTTGAACACATATTTACGTATTCATCGATTGGTGCATACATACAAAATGTGTGTATATATACGTCTTATATGTTCAATCAATATTCCTATGCATATGATGTATTTGTGGATGGGTACACAAGTATTTATACTTTTGTATAGGCATGCACATATACATTCATTATGCACGAGTTATCATTTTCACACACACACACACACATATATATATACATTCTATATATAATCATTGATTAATATATTACATAAATACACGAAGAAGAACTCAAACTCAATACAAATATTTAATCACGTAATTCAAACATAAGAACAATCATGAAATCAAGACCAACAAACCAAGAGCAATTCAAATCATTCCCAAACTATGACCAAGGGTATACTTATCAATTCCCAATCTAACTTGACTATTGTTAACCAACTAGGGTGTGAGTGTGTGTTAGCTCAAATAGGCATATTAGGGTTACCAGACCAAGTTCTTCTCCTAAGTGATACTCCCCCTCTCTTACTCAAGGCTTGAATCCTTCTTGCATCCAACTTAGTGCATCACAAAGGTAGTTAGTCATTCACATAAAATTCATTTGCATATATAATCATTTGCATAATCAAAGCATTAAAGTATTCACATTGAAATACATATTCATTCATCACATTTTCCATCAGTATGAAACATAATCATTCCTTCAACAGTAATAACATCTTAATGCATATTTCAACATTTCATCACCTATTAAACATATTAAGGTCACAATTTACATTTATCATCATATTTACTCATGAAGGTAAAAGTAACCTGTTAACTAAGAAACGAGGTGTAACACTACATGTGTATGATGTGTAGTGTTTCTCTCTTTAGTCCTGGTTATCTTCATGGATGTTTGGTTTCACTTTACATTGGTTTTGAGGTTTGGTTGGAGCTATTGTGATCATTAGCTTGTGGTCATGTGTTTTCACTTATGTTCTTTGGTGATGACATGGAGGTTCGTTTTATCTCTTCACTTATGTTCTTTGTTGTGTGTGGAGAACATGGGAGAGATATTGAGACTTGTGGTGGGAGTTGTTCTTACATGTTACTGGTTTACAAGTTTTGTGTATCATTGTGGATGTTCCTTGGTACTACTTGATGTTGTTTACACCCTCTATGTGATGCAATTGGTAGACTTGGTATGCCTTAATCATTTTCAGTTTTGCATTACCCATGTAGTGGGAGTTCTTGGATGTGTATGCCATTCTTTGACTAGTTTGCACATGGAATTTGTGATTACAAATTATGGGTGTATATGTTGATGGCATGAGTTTACTATGTTTTGTATACCTTGGAGGTATGGATAGTTGGATGTGTTAGCACTTTTTGTGGGTGTTATTTCAGCTATGGTTAGTGTATCTTGACAACTACTGGTGAAAACTGATACCTTTGGATTGAGTGTTTGTGTTTGGGATATCAGTTGAGGCAAGACTTATACTTCATTGTGATAGATTGTGTGGCTTCTCTTTGTATGGCTTCTTATCTTTATGCATTGGAATGATGGAGGATGAGATAATTCATGCCTAGGATGGTGGTCACTTGTTTCTTGTTGCAGTATCTTGATGGAGCATATGGAGCACTTTGATTCCTTGATGGTATATGTGGCTAAAGGGATTGTTCCCTTGTTCATGTTTTGAGCTTACTTGTTACCCTTTATGCAATGTATCCAAAAAGTGGGAGAATGTTAGGAATTAGGTTTTGTACACCTTGCATAATGTTTATAATGTTTAACGTATTATTGTTATGTGTGTGGTGCACCTTGTTGGTATGTGTGGTGATCATGCTATATTGTACACTCTTCATGGCCTCCACCAGAAGTCAAATTTTGTTTTTCCATTTTTGCTTTGTCATCGACAAAAGAAAAACTGACTTTGTAAAACCCTATTTAGGAAGCTTCTAACAAGCTTGTTATAAGGGGTTGGGATGGAAGTTATAGTATGTGAAAAATTATTCATGAGATTGTAATAATTTTTTTACTAGATAATAAAATCATTGGATGGCTGCAGTTTTGTAGATGTAGCCCGGATTGGGTGAACCATGTTAAATTATCTGTGTTGTCTTGTTTTTGCTATTATTTTATGTGTTTTATTTCTCTATTTTATTGATCAAATATACATTTAGCATTAGATATCTACCTTCTAACCCTAACAAGTGGTATCAAAGTGGGTTGTGTTCAATTATCGTCTGTAGGAAATTCTCACGGTTGAGTGGGAGTCTCACGGTTAAGTGGGAGAAATGGTGGATGAGGGTAAATTGAAGGTAGATAAATTCAATGGGCAGAACTGATCAGTTATGGAAGATCTAGATGGAGGATTATCTCTACCAAAAGGATTTATGGAAGTCGTTGGAAGGAGTAGCCAAGAAACCGACAATAATGAGTGA
>VDFB02234341.1:0-30921 GCA_007258455.2 Sequoia sempervirens
GGCCTATAAACAACATCCTCCTAATTTGCCTCCTCAATCTTATATTTGATTGATCATAGGATACGAACATACATAAATATATAGATACAATCTATTCATGTTTATATTGAAGAGTCATTATTACTCATAAGGCTCAATAATTACTGCAAGCATCATTATTGCACCATTGTAAATTATATATATATATATTATCATTATTTCTATTTGATTTCAATTTACAATAATTACCTTTATATGAAAATGTATATATATATATATATAACTTATATTTATTCAACTTATATATATATATGTATATAATATTAAATTTTCTGTTCAAACATAATGTCTTTTATCCTTACCTTTCAACTGCTGTATTCTCAGAATCCTGATATAATAATATATTGTTTCATTCAATGATTATTTTAATGTAAAGAAAATTTATTACCTTATTATTACCTGTAGACTTTCCTCTATCCTCTCAGCCACATTTCCTTCTTTTTATGCAGCCACCAATTACTCTCTTTGCTTTGAAAGTGATTACCTTCCAACACCCGATAGGATCTGGAAGTGTATGTATATTATATTTTTATAATAATGGTGTTTAAATGGCAATTATTATATTTATTGATTTTTGATATTTATTCAATTTCGTTATTTGTTTGTCAACATATCAATATAGCATTTACAATTTTGGGGGCATGACAGTTATATGGACAATGTTGCTAATGATTTCCTTAGCTCAAAAAGGGGACATGACACTCCTCCTCACCACCTTCACTCATAAAAGGAACCAATAGAAATGTGAGAGGATATATAGGTCAACAATACATAAGTCACATGGGCTTCTCTCAAGCTTCTCTCAAAATATATAGGGTACTAGATTATGTGCCCTAGTGATTCTCTTTAGCTGAGAGCATGCTCCCTTCACTTAGGAGTTGAGATAGACCACCAATATTCCACACGTTGATAGTTTTTCAATCTTTCTCTATAGGAAGAGGAGACTGAGGAACATTTTACTTCTATACACCATGTCTACTTAAGCTGAGAGACAAGGTTGTGCTTCCTTATATCAATTTGAATCAATAAGATTACAAGTCAGTTGCTCTCATGGAACCTATAAGAATATTGCAGGATAGATACATTCATCTATCGTGCTCTTAAAAACTTCCCTTGCTCTGAAAAATCACTCATAATGGCTTCATCCTGAGCTGGAATTTGCCCAACATTTCTATAACTAACTCGAGTTGAAAATGTGCTGCCATTGAATACCATTAAGTGTCATTGCAAAGCCCCAATGACCATATTTGGTCATATATTGGGTCAATAAAATGATATAGAAGAACCCAACAGATAAATAACTTCGATCATAATGACATTTTTGACACATGAACATGTCATGAATTAATGGATAAGTCATTAATTCAGCAAAGAATCACACATATCATCAAGCATGAGTCTGCCATTAATGCATAGGTGATCATAGCAGCTAGGATTACAAAGACAAACTTATGAAGGCCATAACTTTTTCATACGGGATCCTTTTTTTTGAAATTTGAAGCATTGGAAATCTATTGAAGGGATCTAACATATGGTGGAACTAGTGCCAAGATTCAATTAAGGTTAAATTTTCCCAAAAGTATCAAACATGGGTCCTTTTATTGAGCATTTACACACAGCAGATTGGATGTCTTCATGGAAATATAGACCATGTTCTATGAATATGACCAAATTTAACACACCAAATACAGATGATAACACAGCTCCTTGGTCCTTTAGTGAATTTAAAATGTGATGGATTTTGAGGGTTTGTTCCTAATTACATTTACCAGCTAAATAATGAGATGGCACTTTGATATGCTACATGGATAAAAAGATCAGTACTAAGATTCTACAATCTTAGCATTCAATTAATGTATTTAAGGGAAACTTGTCATGATCTCTCATTCTTAGCAACTTGCTACAGAGTTTCATGACCTGAGAGGATTGCCAGTGGTTTCTGTGACTTTTCTGTGATGACCTTCACAATCCTTTCGAACCCAAGCTTTCATGGTTGCTCAATCTTCAAGTTGGCTTTTGTCCTTGGTTTCTTAGAATTGATCACATTGACACTTATACCATCATGGAAAGAAATAAATAAATTATAATAATGTCCATGTATGACTAAAAGTAGGTCAATGGGACTATAGAGAAATGAAATAAGAAACCAAAACAAATACCAACACTTAATCAAGAGGGCAGATATCATGATATGCATGTTTATTTGTTCATTATATGAGTATAACAGCCACTACTTAGGTCACTAACATCTAATCTAACGGAACTTATAACCTAAGTTCAATATGATGCTCTTAACAATTATTTGGTTCCCTCCTGCATTCCCTAAGGTAACCAACCTTCTTGGCATATTTAGCATTATATATGAATGACTAGTTTCTGCTTTGTCCACAATCTCTTGCCTTGAACTTCCAAGTGATGGTTCGAAGAGTGATCTGAAATTTTGAAAGAAAATATTGTTACACAGTTTTATCCAGAAGCTTTTACAAAATTACTAAAATGGACCATGAAACACTGAAAACCTAATGCTCCTAATTATTTCCTCTGCTCTTTACATGCATTCAAGAAGCACGTTTACTTTTCTCGACCAAATATATGCTTTATAGAGTTGATTTGAAAGTTATGAGTTTATTGAATCAAATTCTGCATTTTTATCCAATCATGTTAACTCCTATCTTATTCTTTGTTCAGATTGTAGATTTATCTCATTTTGGTAGAATTAGAGGTATGTATTCTTCTAAAAAACTAATTAGCAGTTAATTTTTTTGACTATAGCTGGATATGCATAATTTTTACACTAGGATTGCCATTTTTGATGCTATTGACATGGTCAAACCTCTTTCAAGAATTTTCTGAAGTATTTCTTCCAAGATAGTCATTAACACTATTATTCTGTTCTGTTGGTACTGGGTAGTTTTTATCTTGTCTAGACAAACAAGTTGCAAAATTCTATTTGGTGGTTTTTCTTTGTTGGTCTAGGTGAACATGAAAATGCAATGACACTCGCATATATTACAAAACGATGCATTGAAGACTTCTTCATTACAAATTAACCTGAGAAAGGAAAATCTGTCGTATAGAAGAGTGGGATGATGAAGGTCATGTCTGGAGGAAAAGGCTATACCGAGTTTCAATTACTTCATGAAGGGCTGCCTTCCTCATCACTAATCACTGTGAAAGAGCTAATACAAGTTCTGATGACATCCGTCAGAGAATGGCTAAGAATTATAATTTCAACATTATGTTATAGAAATGTATGGTGGTCCTTGATAAACTATATATGCGTAGTGCTTAAATATAAAATTGTACAATTTATGTGCAAACTTTGGTGGCTATCAAAACTGTTGCTGAAGTTCACTCCTGTTTAAAGTGGTGCAAAAATGCAAAAGTATCATAAAAAGTCTATCATGTTTGTTTTGTACAAGCTTAAAGTTTAAACACTAACAAAATACAATATCTATCAACACATATAAAGGAAACTGCGTCTTGTCATCTATTTACTAGCTTAAACAGTAGGGAAACAAAATACCTATCAATCCATAAAAATGGTATATTATTTCTGTATAAGATAGTACTTTCATGATTTTTGATGTTTTAACAATGTTTAGGAGCACATTGAGACATTGAGTCTTCTATACACCTACACTTTCACACGCAAAGATCAAATCTGATGATCTCTTAAGGGTGTCAATCTCTTTATTTTTTTGATAAAGGATAATTATATCAATATAGAAAAAGAGTATGCGAACCTTAAGTGGTCATTAGGACAAAGCCAATGGGAAAGAAGAACCAAAAGAGAGAAAATTTTCATGAGAGGAATAGTCCAAGGTGGCATAATAGAGATATTTACATGATGTCAGAAAAGAACCATCTAGAGATAGTAAGAAAAGAAGAGAGCATTGATAAAGAGAGTATGAGAGATGAGTTTTGCTCAAGAACATAGAAGGACATCCTATATTAAAGCTGGTCTAGAAGGGTGCAAATGCTGCCTTTTGTTGTGTGCTGTGAATGAAGCGATGGTGTCATATTCTTGGTGTATTCAACCTCCTATGTCTGCTCCTTGCTGGGTAGGAGGGTGATGGTGCACAGGTTGACTGAAATATTCCATAATCCAAAGGATACATGTGGCATTTGTAGCAAAATGAGCCCTGTTTCGCTGCCTGTTGTGCTGTGTAACCTCAGCCAGCTGAAAATGCTTTCTTTCAATGGCGAGAAACTTCTTAACTGCTTTGGCTCAACCATGGAAGTTGGTGAGGCTGTGTTGCAGCAATTCTAGAGATCTAATGCACTTTATGAGGAAATCTTGCAATAGAAGTTGATTGAATTTGTGTTCTTGTGTAATGACACCTCTACTTGGCTATTGGAACAACCACAATAAGCCAAAAATATATGCTAATTTTTTCTTTTTTTTTAAAGAGCATTTCAATTGAACATGTACTCCGAGTGCAATAACACATGCTCAAATAGATTTACATCCCCGCATATAAGATTTACAATTTCTTAACCAAATGAGCCATTCCATTATAATAAAAGAGCATATTGCATACATGATGTATCAAGTATTGCCATTCATAGATCCATACAAAATAACTCCCCTAATCATGTTTAGTGCAGATCTGATGATAACGGAGGTCAGCAAGTGTCATCCGCTGACATATGGACAAATCCATATACCCAATAATTTGCAATTCCAATCAATATCATCCATTGATGTAACCATAATTTCACTCATATGAATATGTGTAACCATGTCTAAGCATGCAATTTCAAGACTCTGGTGTAACTATTCGTAGGTTAGGACTACAAATGCCACTGCAAAATTTTTCCCTGAATACTAGTGGCTCAAGACCACCATACTCTGGCTCGAGACTAACAAAGTAGACTTTGTACCTAAGTTTGTTTACTGAAGAGATATTATGTAGCTAAATGTGTGTGTGACAGATTATGCTGATATCTTAGCCCATCATAATAAATAATCATTTATTTCTGCCTCAGATTTTATTTCTATTACTAAAGGAAGTGCAATAGAATCCGCTTTTATAATGGACTGAGTACCCAGTCTGTCTAGATGCAATTATTAACAAAGTTTTACTTTTATAACTTAAAAGTAAACAATCATACATATAATTTCAATTCTGAATCAATTGTTTATTTTATAACATAGAATAAAGAAATTCATTTCTTAAGGAGAACACTCATTTCTGTTGCAAATTACATAGCTTCCATTCTATCTAAAACATAATAATAAGGGGTCACCCATTATATCCACTTCAGTTCTATCTCTTTTCACGATTTTAGTTTTGCTATGTCATATCACATTTTTAAACTAGTGAGTAGACAATCATTCTTATTTACACAAAATTGTCAAAACATATTATTATTAAGATGAAGAACCCTAAGTTACCTAGTGTGTTGTTTTGGCTCCTCTAGACATCCTTGTCCAAGGGCCTGCCTGCATATTTGTGTCCTTGCAATCAAGATCACGTGTAGTTTTCCCATTATGTTTACATGTTTATAGGTTTGATATTGTGTGATTATAGCTTCCAAGAAGTATTCAAGGGTTTTGTTTATCAATTCCATTTCCTATCAAGTTACTCATATTGGGCTCTATATCAATTATTGAACTATTGATAGACCAATTTCAAATTTCGTCTTTGAGGAAAGATAGACAATAGTCTAAGCTATAAGCCTGTCTAATTTTCAGATTGATTTCAGTAAGGGAAATATTCATTATTTTATAATAGATGCATTAGACATTTAGGGCCTCAAAAGGAGCATTTTCAAACAAAATTTGCAAAAACCATGGTAGAGACCTTACCTATGTAGTCTCGACCAACACTACATGGTCTCAATCTATAAATCATGGTTTCACCTATGTTGGGGTCCCAACCTTTTAATACCTATTTTGCCTTCGTACATTGTATTCACAAACTAATTGCCTAGAACTGTAGAATAGATCTTCTGGTAGCCTTTGGTCAACTTAAAATTTGAACTTAACCTCTAACTAACTAGGAATTAACAAAACAAATTTCAGTTGTGTCCTTGGCACACATCTTGTGTAATGTTCCTTCCTTAGACAGCTCAGTCTATAGCGGAGGTTGGCCTACTATTTGGGTTCCTGTAGGTTAGCAGCATGGTTGGGGGACCCAATCGAGGGTTGTGGAGTTAGTTGGGAGCCTTTCGAGCCTTTTAGATTGGATTTCAGTTGATGAATCCAGAAATAAAGTGAAAAGATTAAAGTTGCTTTATGGGAGTAGTAAAAAGTGAATAGTAACTGAAAATCATAAGGTGAATAGTGAAAAGTGCCCCCATCCAAGCAACTCAAGTTGTTTTTAAAAAGTGGCCTTTTTATTTGGATGAGGAAAGACCCTCAAGATATTATTTTATTGACTTCTATAAAAAAAAGGCTCTTGGAGGTTATAAAGCAAAGTGATGGGCTATTTTTTGGGCATTCTACTCTCATTTTACAAAACACTTTGCAGGTTTGAGCTCTAGAGAAGGATTTCAGCAGTGCTTCAGCCTTCTGGGAACGAAAACTCTCAAAGGCTATTGTGGATTGGACGAAAACCCAGTTCACCTTTGGGGAGGGCCTACCTTGGGTCTTCATTTGGGCTTATTTGGATGAGTTTCAAGTATATATTTTGCAGATCTTAGTTTGCAGCAGTAATATATCAGCATATTACAATAGATCAGGGGCAGAGGATAATTTTTGGGCGTGAGTTTAACTTGGATGGCACCATAGTTGACTAGTACCATTCATTGTAGCAACCAAACACCCATATAATGAATCTGATCTGAAGAGTTGAGGTGCTAGTAATAGAGGTTGTTTGGAGCCTATACCAAGTTGCCACGATTTATTATTGGAGCTGCATCTTCAAGAATAGGGGTGGCATTAGTGAAGGAATGATTTGGCACTTTGAGAGCTTCACATCAGCTATCAAGTCTACATCATCATCATCGATTCCTATCAGCATAATCCAGGTTCCTTACTTGCATTATATAGGGTCATTCACATAGTTTAGTTGCTGCCATATAGTGGCAGTAGGTGCACAATTGTATCAGACATTGTAATGACATTTCATTGTAAGCCAAAAAAATCTTGGCAAGGCATATTGATCAGTTGTAATCGGCATATCAGATTGTACTTAAGCATTGCACTTGATTTTGCATATAATAAAGGAGATATAAGGTTGTGTTGTACCCAAAACCAAATTTTTTGCTTCACTAAGGCATTTTGCTTAATTGAGTTTTAATCTTGTTAAAGTGATGTCAGAAGGTCGTTTTCGGGGTTTTTAAATATGGAGTTGGTGTTAGTGTCATGTTAGTCTGTTACTGAAGGAATTTAGGAAAAGTGAAAATCTTAAGGAAAATCGTCAAAATTTTCTATCTCTGGAGAAGGAAGCACATTTTCAAATGGGCGCCCTATCTTTTAGGGGCTCAAATCCTGTTTTTAGGGTTTGTCACCTCCAGCAGACTTTTGTTCGGCATCATATCAGCTTCGCAACGGGCTATCAAGCTTGTCAAACGGACCTGTTTCGTGCAAGTTCTGGAAGATATAGCGCAAAACGAGAGGAGAGCCAGAATTGGCTAACACTGGAAAAAAGAGCAGCTTTTGAAAAAGGCACCCATCTTTTTGAGGTGTCAAATGAAGGTTGTTGACTAAATGCCACCTTAGATGTTTATCTCACTTTTGTTCAAGCTTCGCGACACATCCGTCAGTGGGTGAATCTGAGTTGCTGAAGTACCTGAGCCGAAGGTCAAACATAGGGTCAAATCTTAGTCAAAATATCAAGGAATGAGCAAAAGAGCACTTTTTTAGAAAGGCGCCCGAGCTTTTCAAGCCTTTAATGCTTTCTTTTTGATGATCTCAGATATTCAATTTGTCTGTGTTACGTTCAGCTTTCCGTTGCCTGTCTCCGTCAGAACCGAAGATGACTCAGCAGCTTGCAGTCGGAGTTTTAGTATTATTTTGGTTAGTTCCAGAAATGGCTAAGTCTGGAGGTAAAAGAGCAACTTTTCAAAAAGGCGCCCTCCTTTTTCACCCCTCAGATGATGTTTTCTGGAGAAATGTGCCTTTGCAGCTGTCGTGCAGAATGAGGTCAGCTCTGCAGTGAACCTGTGATCTAGTCCTGAAACTTGGTCAGTCAGAAGTTATGAAGAATTTATTTTTCCCTTCGTTCGAGATGCAGATGTCAAAATTTGGCTAACACTGAGAAAAAGAGCAATTCTTGAAAAGGGCGCTTGGATTTTTGAGCCTTCAGATGTTAGTTTTATGATGTTCAGTCTCAAGGTACCTTTTGATCAGTTTTTATCCTGCTCTGCGATGCACCTGTCAGCCAGCCAATCGGTGGAGTCAGTCAGCCAGTGTCAGAGGATGAACAGAGGTCTCGAAAGAGGTTTAAATCCAAATTTTCATGAAAATTGGCTAAGTCTGGAATTCGCCTTAAGAGGTCAAAGTTGAGTTTTCGAAAGAAGTTGATTGGTGCGCCTTAACTTGAGTTCTGACTTCAGTTAGACTGAACGTTTTCTGGGTTGTCATCTTCAGTTCATATATTGGCATGTTGAGTGATCTTTCAGTTCGCATGTCCAGTTAACAACTTTGCATGTTGAGTTAACTTGTTTGCATGTTCACTTAATTGAAGATTTTGCTCGAAAATCAACTTTAGGTTGCATGCATGGCGAATTTTGGTTGAAATTGTGAAGACTTTGTGAAGTTGGCGAATTCATCTTTGTCAACTGGAGTTTCCAAAAGGGACGCCATATTTAGAGTTTTTAAAAGATTTAAAGCATGAGGGTGAAGTTGGCGCTTCACTTTTTGAATGTCAACTGAATTCTTAAAAGGGACGCCTTAATTCTTATTTATGAATTTAGTAAATTTTGAAGATGGCGAATTTAACAAAGGATTGTCAACTGAAGTCTAATTCGCATGGTGTTCTAAAATAAATTTGCAACTGAAGATTGAAAGGGAAACCCTAAAGCATGGTGCTTTATTTAGCTATTTTAGTTTCAGTTAACTAAATTGAGGTCCAATCATATGCCAAGCGCCATTTTTCAAGGTTTAATGCTTTGTGCGAATTTCAAAGATGAAAGTCTATTTATTCAAGCATTGGCATCCATTATTTCATCATCTCAAGCTTTGAAATATTCATTCTTCTTGAGCGAGCAGCAAGTTAAAAGTGCTACAGGTGTCAAAATTCAGCGTTCTTCATAGCAACAGATTCAGATTGTTCAAAGGAAGAAGGTTCCAGACTTTATTTTCACTTTGCATGCAGGTTTTATCAAATTCCTAAAGGAGATTGGCGGATTTTTCAGAAGCATAACAAACAAAACTTTCTATCTTCTGTCTTATTTCTTCTATTTCTCATCTTAGGTACTTTCTTCGCATGTCAAAGAAATTCAGCAAACATTCAGAATCTGATCATTTGGGTTCGCATACTTTAGTATTTGCAGCAAAACCCACGTCTTAGATTTTTTTCGAGAAAATTGCCCCGTAGTCTTCATTCTGAAGCTCTGTGCTTTTTTCCGAAGATTTCTTTGCATGTGGGCCAAAATCACATCTTCTTGAAAATTGCATCATCTGGATTTGTCTAGAATTTTGTTGTGCACAAAACCCATGTTCCAGATTTTCTCAAGGAAAATTGCCCCGGGAAGCTCTAGAACCCCTGCTTTTCTCAACTGAAAAGTCTTTGCATGCCAAGCTAAACAACATTTTTTTTCGCAATTCTGATGTTGTGGCTTGTCTTAGAATCATTTTCCGGACAAAACCCACGTCTCAGAATTTTTGGTGAAAATTGTCCTCTGATAGGGTATTTTTAGCCTCACGAGTAGCCATTTTAGCTTTCCGAGAAAGTTGTCAGAAGATAGCCGTGTTCACAGTCAACGGGCAAGTTTTTCAGAAGGCGGTTCAACTAGACTGAATTCAAGACCAAATCGGTCTTAATTTAGGTTTTCATCATAGTAGCTGACAATGAAGCGTTACGCTACAAAAGGAACAGAGATTACTCCATTTACAAAGCCGCCAAAGTCACTCAAATCCCATGCCATTGTCTTCGTGAAGATGGTACCTACGCTGATCTCAAGGCTATGCAAACTAAGTTCCAGAAGCATGTTCGTGATATCTTGATGGAGATTTTGGATCACATTTCAGTGATTTCAGCTAGTTTCAAGAAAGCGGCTAAAGATGTCAGAGAATGCATGCATACAATCAAGGAGAGTGACAGAGAATTGAAGAGACAGATTATTGTTTTGGACAGCGTCAAAGTGCCAAAAGATAGAGTGGTTGATGAATTCTTGGTCGAAGTGTTAGACTGAGATGACATGGACTGATTTGCCAGTTGGAACGTGCAGTTAATTTCGAGGGTTGAGTCACGAGCAGCAGTTAACTCGACTTTCAGTCTTGAGTTCACTTGCTGATTTCATTCATGCTTATCTCTTCCTTGGGATTATCTTCACAGGAGTTAGGGTTAGGGTTTCTAGTTAACTGAGGGTAGTGTCCAATTAACTTTGCTTTAAATAAGGACGTGCATGCTTGCACATGGTCCATTTAGGCTAAATGTACCGGTTAACTGATGGTAGCTTTCCAATTAACTATATAGTTTACTTTATTAGGGTTTAGTGATAAATCTTGCATGCATTGCAAGACTGTAGTTGACTCAAGGTGATTTTAGGGTTCCCTACACCTTTTGATGTCTATATAGTAAGAGCTTTTGCTCATTTGTAATTAACTTTTGCACAAGAGAGAAATATATGCTGTGCCTACCTTGCCCTCAATATTGCTCGTTCTATATCTGTTCATGCGTTTTTACTATTATGATGAATTGTTATGCCACATAGGGTTTAATGCAATTATAATGGTGAATTCTTTCTTGTTTTGTGTTCAATAAGCTTGTTCAGATTGAGATGATAGTTGTGCCACCTTGCCTTCAAGTAGAGAATCTGCGCTTGGTTATCGTGTGTTGTTGTGAACAATAAACTTGTTCGGATTGAGCTGATAGTTGTGCCACCTTGCCTTCAAGTTGAGAATCCGTATTCAGTTTATCGTGTGATGTTGTTACCAATAAGCCTATTCAGACAAGCAGATAGTTGTGCCACCTTGCCTTCACGTTGTGAGTCCGTACCCGGCTTATCATCAGATAATCATCCCCGCTCCATTTCCTCATGCTCTGTTTTCTTGAGGAAACTGGATAGATTTAAAGTAGTTAGCTTAGTTGTAGTTAATGATCTGCGAAACTAGAAAATCCTTAGCTGCAACATTCTTGGTTTTCTTAACCTTGTGCCTCTTCCAGCTGAGAACAAAAAGATAGGACTTAGATTACTTTTCTTTTCCACGCATTCCAACACAAGGGAGCTTCCCCTCCTAATTTGAAGAGCACTCATTACGCAGTGTGCATAGCTGTCCGTACAAACCTGCACTCCAGAGGTGTTAGTTTTTACGCCAACAGGTTGCATGCCATATGTTTGATAAATTGTCTCTTGCTGTAGCTTCACTTCAATGATCTAGTTTTCATGCTAAGTGTTTGTAGAAATGCCCATGGTGTTGTAGATGCATATTCAACATCATTTCATTGATATCTTTGCATTATCAGTTGCTGCATTATATTTCAGACTTTAGTTTACTACTTTCAAGTTTATATCAGCATTGCAAATATCGTCCAAAACTTCAAAAACACAGAAACAAGCAATCAGCAGCAGGTACAGACTCTGTTGGCCAAGTGTTTGTCAATATTCCTTGAGCATCAAATCAGCAAGTTGAGGTCAAATTTCTCAAGGGATATTTTATCCTGAGATGCAAATAGAAACTGCCCATATGTAGGTACTCTAACAGACCTATACAACACTTAACAATGTCAAATTCAAAAAGTAACCAATGCCATTCACTCAATTTGATACCATGACATGTGATCAATAAAAATATCATAAAAACTCATTTTCCAGGACAAAAACATAAAATTGGCTGAATCAACACAACCTATCCAGCTCCCACAATGCTCAACAAAACCATCTTGACATGCGTTTACATTCCTTTCACTAAATAACCGATTGTTGAATTGAAGCCCTAGTATAATAATTGGGGTTTAGTGTTTTGACTTCCCTAGGTGTAATCTCTCTTAGCTTTCTCAAATGTTGCTGGTTTCCTGAGATTATTTAGTTCAAAATAAATTGACTTTTGTTTCACAATACTCACAACATCCTAAGTATGAATTTTCACATGTCATAGATTTGGTCATCTAGGTTTTCCATTTGACATTTTTGTAGCTTGCTTTTATTTCAAGATTTTGTTAACCCCATGGTTCCACTAATTCAGTTTTATTTCCACTTAATTCTCATCAGCACATGATTTTTATTTACAAAAATCTCTTTAGGATTAATACTCTATGTTTCGATGCTTTCCAAAATCTTGTAAAATCCTTGTTGAAGACTTTCAAATCCTTAAATCTTGCTTGAGCTTTTGAGAAATCCAAATTGTACATGTATAGTTGTGTCTACACTAAAGCTTCCGATACTTTTTAATATGGGTTGAATTCTATCTTTGTGAAATTGTCTACATTGCTTCTTCTCCAAGATTCCATTCCATTAATAGTTTAATCTATCTCATTAAATCTCAACCACTCATCTTTTCAAGTAAAATATCCAATTTTATTTTTATAATTCTCTTTAAGTAGGTTTTCTTTTATATATTTTTATTTATTTCCTTCAAAAAGAATTATTTTTTACATTAATATCTTTTTCTACTCAACAAGATTTATGTAATCAATCTTCTATTCATAGCATGTGGAGATTTTGGAATTAATTTTCTTTTTATCTAATAATTATTCAATTTCAAAAATTCATCTTTGCATAAAATTAACAATTATGGTCCACACCCAAAATTTTCCAAATAAGTTTAATAAACTATTAACTCGTAAAAAACAGCATATCTTTGATGATCTCACTCTCTAATAAATATTGAAGTAATTATTTTATTCATATCTAGGTGTGAAGTAAATTTATCTATTATCTTTATGAATTTATTCTCCATGATAAATCAACAAAATTAATAATCACCCTTATTAATTGATTCTCCACTACAAGTTCGTAACCAAATGATTCAAATGATACCATAATACAAAAATATCAAGTACTATAGAGGGTGGGCATTATGTCTTGGATGTAAGCAACCAAGAGAGGCAAAGTTATGAAGAGTAGTCCCTTTTTCTTTTTTCAATATTTTCCATAGCAATGTGCAAGGAAAAGTCTTGGTTTTTTGAAGAAAGTGTATATGCTTTAGTGGAGGGGGGCAGTCTCAAAGGCAATGGGGGCTGGCAGCTTGGTCTTCAACCACTTTGTACCCAATGGGATGATGAGAGTGACATTCAATGCATTTGAGTTAGTTTTTGGGGTTGAAGTTTGGCAAAGGTGAGGACTAGAATGAGTAATTGAGGGGTGGAAGGGAAAGATCAAATTTGTGGGTCCCTCTTAAATAAGTCTATAGTGCACATAATGCATGTTCGCAAGGCAAGGGCTGTGTGGTTGTTGGAATTGAGAACAATGAATGCTGATATGGAATAACTTGTATATTTTTTCAAAGAGACAATGTAGGGGGACTGAAGAGTGTCTTTCACTTGAACAAACTGAGGTATTGAATTGTCACTTCCCATGGGAAAAGAGCTGCTAATTTGGATAATCTCCGAATTGCACTCTACTGAACTGGGGGGCATGGGGGAAAATCAACATGGGCATGGCTATTATATTGGTGTCTTTATTCTTGTTACTTTGATAAAGTTTACAGGTAGCTTCTACTTAGATGGGAGCATTTACATTTAAAGTAGTGCAAGTTCCCTTCTATATATTTTGCTAACAATCTTGGTAATTCTTTTCATAATGATCTGGGTGTTGAGAGCAGGCAAATTAATATGAATGCACTTTATAAAGATTCCACAAAATATGAACTTGTATTTGTCTGTGCTTTGATCCAAATTATTTGTTAGAAAAGAAGTAAATTCAATTTCATTCTTTGGAGCAGTTGTTGATTGTTAACACCTTGTAGGAGTGACCTGGAGATGGGTGACATTTGTTTTGTGATTGAGTAGGTTATTTTTGAATGATGTAAATGAACAAGTCATCACTATTGGAATGAATTGTCATCGAGTTGTCATGATAACACATCTTAATATTTACACCATGAAGGAGCTATTGGCAAAGATGAAAAGATATAGACATGATAGTAATTAGTAGCACTATACATTAATTACTACACATCCATTACAAAACCTATATTCATTATGTTCAACTATAGATAGGTATTTGATTGCAAAGGTTTGTTTGCACTTTGTTGTAACCCTACAAAACTTTCAATGACAAGTATTTTGTGTTTGTTGTCATGCTCATTTTTCAAGCTGTTGTATACATATGTATAGGATCATGACGTCAACTGTGAGTTGTTTGCCATTCTCAATGATGTATTGACCATTTTTCAAGCCATATGTGCAAGTAGGAGATGATGTAAGCCCATGCAAAGGAAGAAGACTTGTCTTGAGTGATGAAGGATTGGAGGAGATTGAGCTTGGATTGAAAGTGCTAAGGCAGGGAGGTAAACGAGGAAAGAATGCAGTCAAAGATGAAGATTGGATGCCTTGGTGGCAACAAGTGTCTAAAAGTGTGCCTATTTGCATGCAATTAGACTTTAGTGACAATAGAGGTTGAATTGAGCACTTAGTGTGGACAACTCAATCATTAAGTGATAGATTGTAATGAGCCAAACTAGATCTGACTCAAAAACCCCCAATTTCCTACCCTAAATTTTTAGATTTTTAATTTAAAATAAAACTTCTGTAGAATCTATTATGAAGATATGAAATTCTAGCACAAAAATAAACTGCAAAAATAATCCAACTTTTGCATTTATTCAGAAATAGTTGCAATAATACATTAGCTATGGCAACTTACAGATACAAATATTTTTTGCAGCAATACAATAGCTACCGCAAATTTGACAAACCCTCAGAAATAGCTTGAATTTGAAGCACAAAGTGAGATATCTGAATAATATCTCCAACAAACAATGGGTTTCCGTCCACTGTCTCCAAGCTCGAGGGTTTCCGTCCTCAAACTTGCTGAAAAGCCAGAGCTTCCCTGAATTCACCAAGAGAATATATTAACCAAGCATACTGAAAGTGAGCCCTTGCAACACTTTTTTATAAACTTCTTATAAGAGCTCATTCACACTTTTAACCAATGTGGGATAAAACATAAACTTCCTTCGTGCCTTTTTGATGTCTCATGTATTTTAAAATAAGGGGCCCCTTTGTCATGTCCCCAAAGTTGTGCCTTTAAGACAACTCAAACATATATCAAATTATTAACCATTTGATGACATTATAATTATAACTGTTAAAACAATATTATAATTATAAATAATGTTATAATTATTAAAATAATAATACAATCATCATCATATAATGGATATTTAATAAATATAAATATAATATTATAATATTGTAATATTTATAAGAAAGATCATTAACGAATTTATACAACTAACAAATATTAAAAAAATATATAAAACATTAAAGCCAATATAAATAATATTTTAATTGTGAATATATAAGACATAAAATATCCTAATCAATAAGTGTTAAGAGTTGCGTCCTTAGGCATGCGTATATGATTTCATGAAGGCTTGTTTGTCGAAGGAGTGTGGAATATAGGTGTAGACGGGAATGAGTTAAGACTACAAGCCGTAATGCATATATCTCAATGCCTAGCAGATGTTTATCGACAATGCATAAACATTAATAAAATGCAGCAATTAGAATAAACAGTGATTCGAAGGAAAGCAACGTTTCAACCAAGGGAAGTTCTCTGACTAAAGATGTGACCTTTCCTCAAGCAAAAGATCAATATTTAATGAGAATTATTCGAAGCAAAAAGAGGCATCATCGGTGGCTGGTGGAGAATAGAGGATCAGGCAGTATCGGGATATAAGAAAGAAGTATTTAGCATAAAGAAACATCTAAATATCCTCCAACCCAGCGAATCATTCCAAAGACATCTCACATTTCGACGGCAATGGTATTTGATTATTTATGTCCACAAAATCGATAAGGGGTGGTGAAAAAGAGAAAGAATACTTAGATTAGAATATTCGGTGAAACTCAGGAAATAAACCAATGCTGTAAGCTGCGATCTGTCTCAGCCTAAAGTAGACTTGCTAATTCATGGTGAATTGCAGATTATATTTTTGTCATAAAAATGTAGCACAGGATTTATAATTGTTTACCATTCTATTTCAAATATGATATAGAATCTAGATAGGATTTATAAAGGAGGAGAAATGAAATCTACAGCAGTAGTAGGTAAGGCCGATGGGAAAGAAATAAATATGAGATATCTGCTGGAGAAGTAATTGTGGCTGCAAATACATAACTCGGAGGTAAGTATTGTCATATGGTAGTAAGAATAGCAGATATCAGATACAATAATAATCTAAATTTCAGTTGTCTTATAAATATATGTTATATGAATATATCTAAATATATTATGATGGTTAAATATAAATAACAAGTATATATTCAAATATATATATTACTATGATTAACAAATAGGTTGTACACATAAAATATTTTAGCATATTATGATTTATGAATATATTTGAATATATTAGGATGGATAAGAGTTGAAATGACATGTAACATTTGATAAGTACATTTAGACATATATGTATATATATATAGGTAGACCCATACACTATATATACCAGATAATATATATATACTATACTATTTACAACTATCCAATAATGATGCTTGTAGCAATTATTGAGCCTTATAAATGACTCCAATAATTCATCGTGATGTTAAAATTGTATAATGGAATTTCATCTATGGGATCCCGAAAGATATTTAACATCCAATGTACTCATGAGATATAGTATGAAAGAATCACTCAGGGTGCGCAACAAGGAGTAAATGAACAATCCTTTGGCAAGTATAGAATACTTATATCTTCTATGATCTATTTAGTGGTTATCACTGGAATTTATTGATATCTAATGTTTCTAATGTCTCTTGAGAAGCACTTTGAATGCAAGATTCAGGTTTTAGTGATTTCGTCCAAAAGGGGACATTACACCCTTTTACTATTCATTTCCCTACTTAACTTTAGACTCACATTAATAAAGTTAAATAATTGAATTTAACTTTTATAATTTAAACTTTATTAATGTGGAGATGAATTAAACCAATGGAACTGAAATCATCTGACGATAACACCCAAATTTTCCATTGAAGAGGCATTGTCACTGGAGATCACGGCCTGCCTGATGATTTACTATTCACAACATTAATGACTTACTAAAAATAGTAAATATGCCAAAACTACCTCTAGAAGCACCGGATTGACCTGCAATGAAAATTGTCTAGGCCAAAAATCCTCAAGATTCCTTAAAAGCCCTGGTTAGCCTACGAAACCAAGGAGAAATAGGCTAACGACAACATCATACAATGCCAGCAAGAAAAGGGGACATTACATAGATCATACATAAAGGAGCACCTAGGTGATGACTAAGTGGTGAGAGGAGCCTTTAAGTGCCACTTGATTAAATCCATTATGTATTTCCATTCTGGTGTAGCCAAAAAATTATTCCTTGGACCCCAAATTCTTGCACTCCATATGTTGTTGGGTGAGTTTCCTTATCAGCTTACACATAGTGGCACCTTTGGTAGGTATGCCCAACATTGCTAAAATTTGCTAGCCAGAAGGTAATGGTTACCTAACAGCCTTGGTAGTCAATGGCGGATTTATGAGAATGTCTGCAATAATTCGTTACCATTGCCTTCGAGAAAGGCTCAAACTCTCGGGAGTTAAAGAATGGAAGTTGCACGACTTTATCTACCTATGTGTTGTCTGCTTTCCCTTTGCTTGTTTTGGTTGTAGCAATTCGAGGCTTGTAGTGTAATACCTTTTTCCCCTTATTGCTAGTAGCATCCATGGTTGAAAATACTATTCAACAATATGCTTTTGGAAATTCACAATGGAGATTAAATAGACGATACAGATGGTTGTAATAATTGTCTATTCATACTGTATATAATTGATGTTGATTGGAAGGAGCTCTTTGCTGTCTGATTGCCATAGTAGTTGGTTGTTGTACTCTCATAATGGAATCAAGACAAATGCACCGGTTTCTATGTGGAGTTTGTACTATGCAAAATGAATGTATGGATTGGTTTAGCTATTTGTTGGAATTTGGTGGTTTAAAGAAGATAGGCGTAGGCCGTACAATCAATGCAAAAGAATGTTGTATGATCCATATGTTGCAGATTCTATTGGAATTTCTTGTTCGTTGATGCCGTATGATGCAATTTTGTATGATTTTGCCTTGGTTCCATTGTAGACCAACTTCCTTCCATATGTTGGTTCTTCTCTGTAGTCGGTTTTCTAGTCGTACGATTACTCCATCTTTGTGCCGTATGTTGTATCCTTCATGTTGCTCTTGTCATATGATTACTCCAACTTTGTGCCGTATGTTGTACCCTTCCTGTTGTATGTTGAGCTTTCCTTTTTTGAATGTTGAGCTTTCCTTTTTTGAACCATACTCCTTTGCTAGTATGCCATATGAGCTACGAATTCTTCCTTGGTCATATTGTTTGAATTCTGCACTGTACGTCGCTATTCTTAAAGAGGAGAAGTCCCTCTCTGCTGAAAGCAATGCGTAAATTAGCACCTCTGGAGTGCTGATTGTAAACATTAAGCTATTTCAAATGTTTTGCAACACTTCTTTGTTATTTAAAGAGAAGTCCCTCTTTGCTGAAAGCAATGCGTAAGGAAGGGAATGGTTAACTAAGGTTCCTGTCTTTTTGTACTTCAGCGGTAGGACACAAGGGTGCACAAACACAATGCGCCGTAGCTAAGCTTTTCCCTGATTTCTGCAGATCTTAACTACAACTATTCTAGCTTTTAATCTATCCAATACCTTCAAGGTAAATAGAGCATGAGGGTAAAGGAGCGGGAATGGATGGTTGGATCACCTGAATTTGCTGTCTCCTGAGAATATGACCGAGGCTCTGAACTCTCGGGTATACACCGGGATAAGGTTGGTACAAGCAAACACTCTTTACGGTAAACTAGATTTGAGACCTGCCAAGGAGGAGGAACCCCTATCCAAGGTATGGGCTAGGAAATGGTTTACAAGAAACAACAAATTGACGATGTCTTGGCCAACAAGCTTGCTAAGGAGGAGGAACCCCTATCCGAAGTATAGATTGAAGGACAATACATTAAACAACAACGAACGATAACTGTCAATGAAAAATATCCAAGGAGGAGGAACCCCTATTCGAGGAGGGAAATGAAACAAGCTATTAAATACAAGACATAGAAATAACTCAAATAGGTAGATCAAAATGCAAGCGCCTTCTGATATTCTTCTTCAAGCTTCTTCAACAAATTACAAAGGTTGGGATAGCAAAGGCACGAAATCATGCACAATTACAATCGACCAACGAACTCTCATCCAAGAGTGAACAAATATCTGCTTTCAAAGCTGTTGGCAACAATGGTGCAGCAATTTTGCATAGCAAGTAAAAGTTAAACAAATAATGAGCCCAAGGCTCTTATTTATAGAACTCAAAGGAGTGGGCAACCCCAAAATCTCCTTGAGTTAACAATGAGTTCTTGCCAATCAATTAGCAAGATTTATTCCTAAAAAGGGGGAACAAGCAGTTAACTGGAAAACTACTTTAGTTAACTGAAAGTAAACAAAGAGTCAACTGGAAACTACTTCAGTTGACTGAAAGTAAACTAAAGGTGAACTTTAATGAAAGTATCCCTCCAAAATAGACATCCACATTTAGTGGAGATCTAAGATCCACAAATCATGGAAGCCAATTAGACATCCTTAATCAGTGGGATCTGACAATGCATGATTTAAGGGATATGGAGTTAACTTGGAAAGGGACATCAAGTTAACTCCAACTACATTTAATGCCTTTTGGAGTTGACTTGGAATGAGGCATCAAGTCAACTTCAAGTATCATAAATGCCAATTGGAAGGTAGGACGTCCTTCCTAGGTGTCTTTTCACACTTCACCATTTCTGGTCAACAGCTCCTTGATCCATGTGTTGACTTCTTCCATTCCTGGATAGTCAATGCTTTGATGACACGACATCTCTTCTTGCGCAAGCTATTGCTCTTGGTAACTTTGGCGGCTCCGTGCTTTGAATGACCTCCTCGCAGCTGGCAAGCCAAGGTGCTTATTGCCACGCGGGAGGTGGTAAAACTGGTCTTTCTGCTACAAGATCAGCCTTTCTTCTTCGTCCAGAGTAATTGCTGCGGCTCTCCACTGAGCGGGAGATGTATTCTTTTCAAAGATAAAGATCCATAGACTGTTGATGATGTCCGTTTGCTCTCCAGCAATGTGTGTAAGATCTGGTTGGAGAGTTGCTGGTGCAAGGTCTGGTTGTTCAATTGGAGCCCAAGGACGCCAAATCGTCATTGAAGAAGAACTCGCCTGTTGACTGTAAACACGGATGTGTTCAGACAATCTCTGAAAAACCCTTGAAAATAGCGCCCTGCCGAGAAGTATTTTTCCGGAAAAAGTTTGGCACATGGGTTTTGTTCGTGCTTCAATGTTGAACAAGCCCAGTTCCTTAGAATTTTGATTCTGAAACTTTTTGGGAAAAACCCCCAAAAATAGGGGCAGCAAGTTTGCTGATTCTGGAAAATCTGACGAGATGGTTTCACTGGAAAATTATGCTGAATCTACCTAGTTGATCAGATCTGATGTAGCCTGCTGCTTTGTGTGACATGCAAGAAAACCTAAGACAAGAAGAGAGGAAGTAGACAGAAGATGAATTCGAAGTTTTTATCTAACTCCCTGAGAAAATCTGTCTCTGAATCCGACCTCAGGTTAGCAATCTTCTTCTGCTTCTGGAAATATCAAAGAATGGATGAAAACCTTGGCTAGATCTGTAAATGGCGTCCTTGAGAGCTTATGGCTATTCTTGATCATCAACCTGCAATGAAATAATGAAGTGGGATGCCTATACCTTGATTACATAGACTCAAGCCTTAGATCCACAAGTTTTGGGACTTAACTCATGATCAAAAGTTGTTTTGGCTTGATCTGAAGTTCAAAAAGGTGATTTCCACTGATCATGGAGTGAGTTGGCCAAGTTTATCTCAAAATATCTTGAATTTAGTCAATAACTTGGCCTTTGACTTCTTCTAGGCATCCCTTTTGAGTTTTGCAAGTTTTTATTATTTTCTTTGTTGAATGACCCCAGTTTGATCCTGAATCTAGCTTGATCTGTTGATCCTGAGCTGTTGCCGGTACATTCACTATTGAGCTGGATCCAACTTGAAGAGAAGTGCCTGGGAGACATGATGGCAAAAAGTTGAGTTTAAAGCTTCAAAAGAAAGGGCGCCTTTTCCAAGAAAGGGCTCTTTTGCTTATGCCTTGGTGAATTTTCAATCTTCGTTCTTCAGCCTTTTGAAATGACCTCTCGTGCTTTGATCTGGATTTCTTGTTGATCGGAGAATTAGATGTTTTCGCTTGATATCTCGCCAGGTAGCCAGCTCTGTTTCGCCGAAGATGACTGAATTCAGAAAACTTAGAAGTCATTTTAGGGTTCCTTTATTCAAGGGCGCCCCTCATTGAAAAGGGTGCTTTTGTCCTTCAACAAGTTTATCTTCATCTGAAAAGTTGCCTAGTTTGATCCTGATTATCCGTTGACTGCCCTATCAGATGTTTGTGCTTTCAGTTGCGTCATTGAGATCTACCTAGGCTGAGAAGGTTATCCTGGGACACCTTTTGTCGTTTGTCAGCATCTGGATGTCAAAAAAGAAGGGCGCCTTTCTTTTTGAAAAGGCTTTTTTTCTTTTATTTTCACCTTTGACATTTATTTCCTGATGTTTCTTCAACTGCCTCTTTTTGCTTCATCAACAACTGCTTATGATCCACTCCTCAGAAGATTTATCTGTTTGTTTCGTTGTCGCGCCAACAAGCAAACGTCGAAGATGATTGCCTTGGAAGATCTTGTAGACTGCATTTGACCCTTAAAGATCATGGGCGCCCCTGCTTGAAAAAGGCTCTTTTCAACATTGTGAACTTGTCTCTCCTTCGTAACGTTTCCAGAGTTAGTCAAATTTTGACCTTTTTCAATTTCAGGAATCTCCTTCATCAAACAGCATCATTTTAGATCTTTTTCGCCATGGTTGCATCGTTGAAGTTTTTGAAGCTTAGCTTTCAGCACCTGGTACTGGCCAATCTACCATTAATGGCTGTGGAGCTCCTAACTTTGTTCTTGAAAAATAGAAATAGACCCACCAGAGTAAAACTTGTCTTTTGATGATTCTGACTTGACCAATGTGATCGTGAAGCCTTTTAATCCTATCAAAATCATTTTCAATCATTTCTGGGAAGGTCCTATTTTTAGGGGTTTCCCTGAAAATAGGGGTGAAAAACCCTAATTTTCAAATTTTCAGAATTTTGCACATGTGTTCCTTGACAGAAACCCATAAGGACCCTATGTTTAGTTTGACCTAAAACAGACTTTTAATGGCATTTTAACAAGATTTAGCTCAATTTATACAAAACGCCAAAAAATTTATTTTGGGTACAACAGTCATATAGTTTGACTTCTGCACCGTACGTCGCTATTCTTCCCATTTTTCCATATGAGGATGGATCCTTTGCTCTCCTTTTTCCATACGGTGTTAGCAACCTTCTAAAATCCTTCCTATTTGTGTTGTACAAGATATTTTATCCTAGGTTGTATGGTGTAAATTTTTCTTGCATGATGAAAATTTCTCTACTGCCTTTGCTATATGGAATTTATGAAATGAATTAATTCTGCCTTCCATACTTTACAATTTGGCAATTTTTTAATTTTCCTCACTTTTGACACTTTAATTTCTCTTTTTAATAATTACCAACTAAATTATAATATATCCACCCTTTGATTTTTTAATATTTCCTTTTTTTTTCGTATCTAATATTTTTCATTGATAATTTCCACTTCAATTTTTTAATTTTTTCCAACTCCCATACTTTAATAAATTTTTCTTTTTGTTTCTATCTTCTCTTCCATTTCCATTTTTTCTTTTTCGTCCTTTTTCGCTCAATTTTTGTTTGAAATTTTATTTTTGAGGCTTGATCTCATATACCAATTAATTCCAATTTTCTTTAATTTACATTTTCATAGCTTGTTCCAAGGTATATTGTTTTTGAGGCTGGATATTACTTTTGAAATAACCATAGCCTTTTGTAATAGTCATATTCATAGCAGGTTCATACATATTCGAGATCAAATATTTTTTGTAATAATGGTGGATTTTTCGTACCTTTATAATTTTAACTACCATTGATGTACATGCCTCCTCTTTGCTTGTACCGTTTCACTTCATCTCCCTGAACTATTAGTGGTGCCGTTGGATTATGTACTGCACACCATAGTTCATTAGAGGTCGATATCAAAGGTGTTTTTATGTTATGGTCTATTGCCTACTAAATTACATCTTCATTGTATCCATCCCGTTTTGCTACAAAGTAATGTTCAACCATGAACACTGGTCGTACATAGGCTAGGGCCTTCTTCCTCTCAATCTTTCGAATGCTCTTTTGTATGCCATTCTTCAATGGTCTTCCTCTTCTTCTACTCTTTGTCTAGTTCATAGGTGATGTATCCTTTTCAGAACTAATTGTCTTGGCTGGAAGTTCACTCATTGGAGGTGTTTGTCATGCTAGTATTTCCTTCTTTTCTACATCACATCTGTTACCCATTGGGCGAGTACTCTTTGTTCGTCCAATTTGTTTAATTGGAATAGTCGTTCCTTCAAGCTCTCTGTGTCACCTAGTTAGTTCTCAACGACAATCCTCAAACTCAACACCATATACTTGGTGGGGACTATAGCTTCTTGACTGTACATCAATTGGAATGGTGTGTGGCTTGTCATCACTTTATATGTCTATGGTAAGCCCATAGTATGACTGGAAACTTCTCTTCCTAGTCAACTTCTTTGATGCCACGTGACTTATGAATGACAGAGACAAATACATTATTTGTGGATTTTTCCTGTTCATTCACTCTTGGGTAGTATGGACTTGGTAGGTTATGAAAAATCTGCAACTTTGTCATCATTAGGAAAATGATGTGGTTGATGAAGTGTCCTTTGTCGCTGGTGATTTGTATTGGGATGTCGTACCTTATGACAATCTGCTTGTATATGAATCTCATTGTATTGATTGCAGCGTTGTTTGGAAGTGCTCAAGCCTCCACCCATTTGTTAGGTACTCCTTGGCAATGACTGTGTATCTACACCGACGTAGTTGGTTGACTTTTAGTAGACTGATGAAGTCAAGTCCCCACATTTCAAGGAGTTTTTGGGGTTGAGATGGGAATATGTAATCTCTCAGTGGTTTGCCAACTCTCTGGCAAGTATCACATCCCACCACCCATTCTTGGGTGTCAGTGTGTAATGTCGGCCACCATAGACCAGCCAATAGGATTTTACGAGCTGTAGCATTTGGTCCCATATGTCCTCTAGCCAATCCTTCATGTACTTCTTCCTATTCCATGATGCATCACCATAGTACATGGTCAGACGCCATTTTGTATAATAGTCCATTGATGAGTTGGAATGTTTTACTCTTCAATACTAGTTTCCTTCGCTCTCCTAGTGGCATCTCCTTCGGAAATGTGGAAGTAGAAATGTATTCTTCGATGCTTTCATACCATGGGGGTAGTGCTGCAATTTGAAATAAGCGTGCATCTAGAAAATCTTCATTTACTCCCTCTAGAGGTTCACTTGACTTGATCTTGGAGAATTGGTCAGCGATGACATGGCTCTTCCTCGGCCTAACAATAATAGTGAATGTGAATTATTATAGTAGTAGGAGCCATCTACTCATTTGTCCTTGAATTATTGGCTTGTTTGCCATGTACATAAGGCCTTGGTGCTCGACATAGAATGTGAAGGGTGTTGCCAATAAATAATGTTTGAACTTCTGTACAACATAGACTATTCCTAGCGCTTCCCTCTTTGTTGTATTGTCGTTCTTCTCTGCTTTTGACAATAACTGGTTGGTGAAGAATACTGGGTGGTCTAACCCTTGTGGTCCCACTTGTGCCAATGTTGCACCAATTGCATATTTTGATGCATCCACATGTATGTGGAATTCTTTATTCCAATTTGGGTATGCAAGGATTGGTGAGCTCATTAATTGCACCTTTAGTTTGTTGAAGGCCTTCTCCCAATCTTCTGTCCATATGAATGGTTGGCCCTTCCTTGTGAGTATGTTGAGTGGGTAGGAATTTGGGATTTTTTTTTGATAAATATTCTATAGTAACCCACATGACCCAAGAATGACTTTACTTTGGTGATGTTTTGAGATGCTTCCATCTGTACGGTCACTTGTATTTTGTCTGGGTCGGTCTTCAATCCTTCTTTGCAAACTTTGGTTGAGTAGTTTGCCCTGAGGTACCATGAAACAACATTTTTTCGGATTCAATGCCAATTTTGTTACTTTGCACCATTCAATATATTCTTGGAGAGCCTTCAGTTGTGTCTTTGTCACTATAGATTGACCATTTGTCCAAGAATGCCTTAAAATTTCCCACTAACATCTTGTCGAACATGTGTAGGATAATTCTTTGGAAAGTTGTGGGAGCATTGCATAGACATTCAGTTGAATGCATACACTCCATCTTCTACCACAAATGTAGTTTTCAATTTGTCCTCCTCGGCTATGCTTATTTGATTATAATTAGAGAATCCATCCATTAATGAATAAATTTTGTGGCCAACCACCTCTTCAAGTATGGAGTTGGTGAATGGGATTGGGAATGGAACTTTTATAGTTATTGCATTCAAGCATCAAAAATCCACACATATTTGAATTTGTTTGAATTCTTTCTTCAGTGATATGATAATTGGAGAGACCCAATTGTTGACTTCAACCTTGAAGATTATTCCCACTTCCAACATTTTTTCGATTTCCTCTTGCATCTTTGAAGAATAATTTTTGTTCATTCGGTAGGGCCTCTTCCGTACGGGTTGTGCTCCTGGTACCAAGGGAGTTCTATGCCCACAGTTCTAGAGGTAAGCCTTTCAAGTCTTTGTACATCCATGCAATGGCATCCTTGTATTCCATGAAGATCTTGAATGCTGTCGCCTTCAACATTGGATTCCATTTGTCTTCAACGAGGATCATTCGTAGGCTATTCTCTTCTCCTAAGTTAACCTTCTTCATTCTCGGTTCTTCGTAATTGATCACCTTGTTACCTTGTCTCGTTCAAAAGTATGAGTTGGCATGCCATCCACTCTGGGCATTCCCTCATATTTTTCATACTTCGGAGGAAATGTCTAACTTGTTGAGGCATTGTCCTCTTCTCCTTCAATCTCCCCAGTTTGGAGCATATTACAATCTTGTTGGAACACTTCATAGTCTTCCAATTGCGAATGGAAAAGTCCATTGAGTGAGCTCATTTCGTCCTCCGAGCAATGGTGGAGGTTAAGGACGCCTTCATCATTTGGTTCCATATATCTTATTTCTTCATTTGTTCTTGATTCAGCTCCTTCTGAGTCTAAGACGATGCCATCTCCTCGTTTACTGCTTGATTTTTCAAGTCAATCATGTACTTCCTCCCATTATTTTCTATTGAAAATGTATTTCGTTTCTAGTTATGGTCTGCTTTGGTTGCAATCAACCATCCTCTCTTGAGTAATGCATCATACGCCTTTTTCTCCAATAGAATAACCATGACATTCAATAGGAATGGTTGGGTCCAGATTGTCACCTTTTGTGCCATCATTGTTCCCAATGGCTTGATGCCATGTTGGTTGATGCCCACCAATTGGAATGATGGTAGCTAGAATGTTGGTTTCCTGAGGCACTGCCATGTATCTTACGATAGTATGTTGACTCCTGATCCTCCGTTGACTATAGTGTTTGTTAGGCTTTTCCCCTTGATCTCCATTTGTACGACAACCGAATTCTTCCCTATGTTCACTGTCAACATTGGGTTGATGACTTGTTTGTCTTAGAGTGGCGACTCCACTATCATTCCTTTTCTTTGGCCTTCTTGTTGCCTACTTTGATCGTCACCGATCATGTTTGTGATTGCCACTCCTAGTTGTGGCATTGTTTGGAGAAGGTATGCCACTTTGATTGGTATGGCCGTTTGTAGCATCTTCCGTACGATGTTCCTTTCAGAGTCCTGTAAAATTCCCTTCCAGAATGTATGATGTTTTTGCGATTGTTTTCAATTTGACAGATGTTCCATTTTGTCAAATATATCTCATTTTATTGCAAGTATTAAGATAATATTCAATAAAATGCATGTATAGATTTAGTAATCAGATTGTATAGTTTCATTCCTTCATGTTGACTGTCATACAGTACTACATTTATAGAGATAAAGCTACAACCATTTACAATTCAATTTGGGCACTAATATGAGCCGATATGCATATAATGAATGCTCAGATTAAGCAACAATAGTGAATGAAGTTCAGTTTACTAACAAATTGAATAACAACTATAAATGACTGTGAATATAGACCAAACCTGGTTATTGTCGTGCCTAGCCTAGGAATGACCAATAGCAACTTGCAGATGGGATATATGCTTTGAATGACATTCACGTCCAACCTCTATGTCCTCATATGACCCTAATATGAGCATAATACACCTTCAGATCTTCACTCAATTGCTCAAAGAAAACCCACGTCTAGTATATAGTAGATAATGTATTGCCTGGAAGCTCACAACCTCTTCTTATATGCTCATGCACTTGGCTATAGAGGTTCCATGGCTATAGTTAGATGAATAATGGTAATACTGGGAATCCATGACCTCCTTAAGAGGCTCACGACTTGCCAACTAAACCCCCACGATTCCTCTATAACTCACGACTTGGCTTTGTGGATGGATGTTGCATAGTGCTAGAGTTTCCTAAAGACTCACGCGCCTTTATTCCCACACCCAACATTTCATCAACAAGAGAAATCTCAGACAATATGGCAGCTCAACTGACTGCAAGCTTTTCTTAAACCAAGATGCCAACTCTTAACCCCACGCAATAGAAATATGCAGATTAAAGCTCAAGAGGGATATCGCCCAACTAGCAAATAGAGAGATATTCGCCCAATACACAGTCCACAAATGTAACCCTTGCAACAATATTTACAAACTTAATAGAAAACATTTTTTCCAATTTTGTCTCCACAGGAGACACACAAAATTGCTTAATCGCTCAACTGGAAGATCTGAGTGACCTCCCTGCAAAATCAGCTAGGGTGGAATCGTTTCACCACCGAAACCAGTTGCCCTAGGGTGTCTCTTTGTAATGACTCTGCTCAAATCTGACCTCAAAATGTTGATTGAAGGCTTAAGGAATTTCATCAAACACTTTGCATACAAGGGTCATATGACTGATATAAAATTTCAGTTTGCTATAATGACACTTTTTTTCACTTAGCATCAATAAGGATGCTAGCAAATGACTCTAAATTGTCTAAATAATGACCTAACATGAATGTGCAACTTATTTTGGCAATATTCAATGCATATATGTGACTGAAATTACTTGCAATATGCAGCTACAGCAACTAGTAATTATGACAAACACTTTGGATGCAACCTAAGATGGCATTTATGCACTTATAGCCAAGTGGCATTAATACAAACACTTGGTATGCAAAATTATATCATTATTTATGCCAAAAAGAGAACCTATAGCCAATTGACATTTTGTCAAACAATTGGCATGCATACTATAAGCTGAGTACAAATGATATAGAATTGCTCAATGACAACTACAAATGACCAGCAAATTAGTATCTCTTATTACAACACAATGATCCAATACAATGCTCATCAATAAGCCAAGACTCTTGGCATTTAAATGCATTGATTACAAAATATGATAATTGCTGGTAAAGAAATATGCACCTACAGCTACAACTCTAAACTTTCCCATATGCAATAAAATTATGAACTACTAATAGTGGAACCTGATTGAATGTTGAAGCCCTTGATGATAGATGAAGTAGCAATCAAATTCCAAGCAAATTGAACTCCTCTTAGGCACAATCAATGCTTTCACCCAGCTGCCCGTGTTCTTGCTTGGCAAAACTTTAGATAAATAAATGCAGCCTCTAAGCTCTTCGAATTTGTTATGAAAATGATTGCCAACACCAAAGGAAGCAATCCCTCAAGTGCCCACAAAATTATATCTCCTTATTGAAGAGCAACGAATGAAAATGTAATTTCTCTCATGGCTGATCTGCAGACTGAAACAAAATTGCAGACTTCAAATAACTTCCCAAACTCTTCCAAAGGTGATTGCAATTATCCCAATGAGAAAGACTAAAGTATCTTCCTCCACTATCCAACTAGGGTTGGTGTTGCACAACCAAAATTGGCACTTAACCAGCTAGGTTTGGTCTTTCACAAACGAAGACTGGAAAACAATAAGCTAAGCATTCAGCTTCAGCAGTGTAGTAGAAAAGTGTATTCAACTCAAGATGTCCAAATGCATAGCCCAAGCCTCTTTTTATACTTTTTCAACCTCATCACCAAGAGAATTCTAGAAGATTCCAGAAATATTCCTTAAGTGACTTTATTACTTTATTATTTCATTATTAAGTCACTTAAGTTACTTTTTATTATTAAATTAATTAAATAATAAGTCATCCCTTTTGATATTTTATTTTATGGGAATAACTTAATAAATAATTAATTTAATAACATCTCTTGATTTAATTAAATCATCAATTAAGCTATCCTCATAAATTATCAATAATTTGGACAACTTAATTAAATCACCATACCTCCAATTCGGGGACATGACACTCTTTCCCAAGACCAAGAACTCCAAGAAGCTCTCCAAAGTGAAAGTGAGATAATAAAACAAACATAAAGCAAATGAGCTTTAAAAGCCATTTTTATATCCTTCACTTTATTTCTTGCTCAAAATAATAATAAAGTGACTTTATTAAGTTACTTTTTAATTTATCTCCAAAAGTCACTTTATAACATATTTAATTAATTATTTAACATTACCATTCTAAATGAACTTTTTTCGCCAAGTAACATTAAACAATTAAATAAATTAATTCTCTTTTCTCGACTACAGCCTATGGGAATTAAATATGCTCAAATGCCCACTTGGGTGATCATTGAGAAAGGGACATTATAGTCCTCCCTTCCTGAGATTGCTTGCCCTCAAGCAACTATAAATTTGGATGCTGCAAAATTTGTTCTCCTTCCCCAGTTGCGTCCTCTACTGACAAGTATTATCTCCTAATAACAAATTCTTTAATTACCGTGTTCCTTAATCTCTTCTTTCTAGTATCAACAATCTCCTTAGAAACCAACACCAAATGCCCCTCCTCATCCAACAGAGGCAACTTTGCTAATGAAGTAACTTGCTGCCCCAGTGCCTTCTTGAGGAACGAAACATGAAAGATATTATGAATTTTGCTATTCTCGGGCAACTCCAACTCATAGGCTACTTCTCCCAATCGCCTGGTTAGCCTATAGGAACCATATAATAGTGGCTTCAATTTCTTTGCATCACTTTTCTTCAACGAAGACTACCTGTAGGGCTTCAATTATAGGAAAGCTAAGTCTCCCACCTCAAAACTGCACTCAACCTTGTGTCTGTCTGCATATGTTTTCTGCTGATTCTGTGCCACTTGTAAGTTATCCTTAAGAGCCTTGAGAATATCTTGGTTCTCCTGTATCCAATCCTTGGCTTTGGGAGACTTGCTATCCCCAAAAGCCAAATCCAGAAATGATGGTGCATCATACCCATACAATGCATGGAAGGGTGTTATACCAATAGACATGGTGTTGTTGCAATGCTCTCCCAGATGAAACCACTTTATCCACGCCTTTT
>VDFB02234342.1:0-14018 GCA_007258455.2 Sequoia sempervirens
AAAAAGAAATACAAGGCTTAACTTTTACAACTATATCTAGAGTGAAATCAATAGATGGCTTTAGGATATATCCACCATTTTCCTTTGATCGATATTCAAGAATGAAAAATAATCCATATACAATTATCAAGAAAAAGGAAGAAGTATGACTACAACATCTCTCATTATGATGACTGCAGGTACACATATGAAATTTCACCCTTATTTGCATATACTTTTTTGTTCTATTTTACTTACCATCTCCATACAATATAAATTACTTTTTCTATACTAACACATAGCTTCATAAAATGCAGCTTGTTGTAAATTTGCAAAGTTCTACCTCAATTGTATCAATCGTACTACCAATAAATTATTTTCTAACCAAAAACTACTTTCACTTTTAATGCAACTTTTACTGTATATATATTACTAGCTTAGCATTTCTGATGTGGGTCTGCTAAATTTTTCTTTGAGAATGTAGGGAAAAAAAATAGGAAAAAAGAAAGAAAGTACCAACTATATTTTGTACTAGCACAAGGAATCCTCAAACACAGATTCAACACAAGCTGAAATAACAACAAATCTATCATTCAATTTTCAATCTGAAAATATGTAATAGAGACATCTTGTAAATCTTTCATTCAATTTTGAAACTCTCCAAATATGTATTACAAACATTTTGTAAACAATGGAAACAAGAATGTATATATTTAACAATACATTCCTTTAAATGTTTTCTTCTATATATTTTCCTATCGGCGTAACCCTTGCACCCCCTGGTGCAAGTGCTAGTTTTTACCCAAAATTGATGAAACAAAAAGGGTTTTTAAAGGAGATTCTTAGCTTTCCACCAATATAAATTACGCTTTACTTTGAATTTAATAAATAATTATTATTTATTTTCCATTTGAATTACAACTAAAGTCCTAATTGATAGGTTGATTGAAAAACATCTATAGATTTCAAATGGTATCACATTTTTTGAATCCAAAACATGCGTCACATTATATGCTTTGAATACTATAGGATTAACAAAAAAATAAATGAGTTTCATGAAGTTTTGACCAAGTTAAGTTGGTTAGACATATGAGTTTTTTTATTTTTTAAAAGTTGTAATAAAAAAATCATAATTAATTATTTACTTCGAAAAAAATTATAAAAAGATATGCATCACATTGGGACATGAGTCCTCTACTTATATCTAAAATCTTATAAAATAATATTATCATTTTATTGTGTATAGGGTGGTCAGATAGACACCTACTTCTTATTTTTTCCCTTAAATTTAAGTACTACTGCATTGAAATTTCAAATTTTCACTAAATACATTTTTAAAAAAAAAAAACCTAGTAGTTTAGAAACTACATTCAATTTGATACAAATTATATTCTTACATATTTTTGAAATAATATAGATAACTTATTCAAATTTTTATGTCAAGTTGCCTAACTCTGATTTTTCTAAATTTGTTGCCACTTAAGGGACTGTTTTTTCCATGATGATCCTACACATACCCTTTTCAATGTGCCTTCAACCTAGATCTACAAAACACACACTAGAGAGAGGGAAAAATGGTTTTTTTTTAGTAGAAAGGGGTTTTCCTTGGTCAAACCTCATTTTAGTAATCAAACCTTTGTATGAAATCAAATGTAAAGGAGGAATGATGAATGAAAAAAATTGTAATGTTACAACTCACCAAACCTTAGGAATAAAGTGTTGCAAACATGTATAAAATGGCTCCAATGGATATAGATCTTGACTCATGATTGAATGATATGGATCCTGACTTGAATAGTTGCTTGAATCATGAAGCCCTACATCACAAATGTTATCTTAAAAATAAACATGATGCATGATGCTTGAATAATGCTCCAAAACACTTGATAATCAACTCTTAAATGCTCTTGTAAACTCTTCAATGCTCTTGAGTGCTCTCATAAACTCCAATTTTCAATAATGTGTAGTACCCCTCCGTTTATGTTTATACTTTATGTTGTTGTGTTTCATATTGTTGAACTATGATACCTTGTTTGAATATTTTGATCACTAGTTTGAAAACTGATAGTGGATTTGATACGTGACATGATGATACTTTGTATGGTGATTATTGTGTTTCTGATATGCTTTGAGTTAGTGTAGATGTTTAATTTCAGTTGATCATTGATATGTACATGTTATGATGGACTAACAACTATTTATTTCGTCAGTTTGCTGTGAAGTGTATTGGTGTGGAGAACGGAATCGCATCACTCGCTTGCGAGTGCCCTGTGATATCTATGATTTTCTCCGCACGGTGTCTGTTTAATGCTTTATATATATATATATTTGTATGCATGTTATTTGCTTGGTTGCAGGATTTGTAGGTACATGACACCGACTCCACCTGTGTAATCAGGTCTAAGCGTGTCAAGACTCAACGGAAACATTGATCGGGAGATAGTAGTCTGGTTTACCCTAGTCTAGTCTTTAACCCTAGTCTTAGTACTTTGTCTGTTTTAAGTTCAGAGTCATAGGTTTGTATCGTTATTTTCTGTTTGAATAAATTGTTGAAAATTAAATATTGGTTAATTTTAATGTTGGTTATTGTGTTTTTTAATTATTGTTATTTAAATTAATGTTTAAATGTGGTAGAAAATTACTTGCTTGATTATTTAATTAATTAATTAGCTTATTTGGTTAAATGGTTTGATTTTAAAAGATCAAACTTATTTAATTAAATAAATAAATAAATTAGTAAATTATTAAGTGTGTAAATTATATTGCATTTGAAAATTAAAATAAATTGTGGAAAAATTAGAAATAAAAATAAAATAAAAATAAAAATAAAAATAAAATAAAATGCAATTGGAAATTGATTTTAAAAATTTATAAATTAAATAAGGCATGCAAAATTTTAAAAGAGGCAAGTAAGTTGTTAAAAGATATTTGCAACTTCTATAGACAGAATAAGTTTCATTTAATAGAGGTTGTTGAAAAGAGAATTTGTTGAGGAGGATATTTTGGATCTCGGGGAAAAGCAGAAGGTTATTCAATTTCCTCATGGGGAAATTATCAGAGCTTTTGCAAAAAAAATTCTCTTACTGTGTAAAATTCATTATTTCTTAGAAGTTGTTATCTCTCTGTATTGGATTGTAATTCTTTGTGGAAGATCCCTTGGTGGGAGGATCTCTTGTGTTGGTTGGAAATTTTTTTGGGAATATTGTGCGCTTCAGGCAACAGAGGCAACATAAATTTTCTTCACCAGTAAGCTTTGGAAATCAGGTATTTTTCTTGTTCTATCAATTTGTTATTATTGAAAAGAATTTCTGTGAAAGAAAAGAATATTCAATTGTAATTCTTGTATATTTTGGAAAACTGTTTATTGTGTTTTTCTATTGAGAGGATCTGTTGATTTCAGTAAACCTCTGTGTAATATTGTTTGTAGAAATTGTTTAAATTTCTGTGAAAGGAAATATTTGTTTAAAAAGGGAAATGATTCTACAGGGAATAATTTGGAGACAAAATTTTAAAAAAAAATTATGTATGTGATTTTATTTGGAAATTCTGTAGATGTATGTAAATTTTTTTCCCAATATTCTCACTGTTAAACCCTCTGAAAATTTATTTTACTCTTCAATTAAATTCCTGTATGAATTTAATATTCTTCATATATATAAATTTGACTGTAAATATCATAATAAAATTACTGTCAAATCGCCATCCAAATTTTTATGCATTCTTTTTTTTAAAAATATTAAAATTCATGTTTTTGAAAAAACGCCGCAGGCGATTTTAAAAAAAATTATTAAAAAATAAATAAATAAATGAGTTGGGGAGGGCCGAACCCTCCCCAATACTCATTATGGAGGCGCAGCCTCCATAGGCACACCACTGACAGCCGAGAGAGAATTTCTTTGAAGCTCCCCAGCAGCTAACGCCCATCTCGTGGTAAGCCGCGAGGCCCGGACGGCGCCCATTGTTTTAATTGCTGTTTAAAACAAACGTGTGTTTTAATGGGATGAATTTATTAAATTTCAATTTTTTTTATTAAAAGTTTAAATAAAATTTAATTATAAATATATATAAATATAGTTATATATATATATATATGTAATATATATTTTTTAATTAATATATTTATATATATATATTATATATATATATATTATATAGAAGATAAATGATATTAGTTTATAGAATATATTAATTTTTTATTTGAAAATGAAAATCATATTAGGTGATTTTAAAAAAAAAGAAAAACAAAATTTCTTTATTTAATATGATTGTGTAATTGGGATATTTATAAATTTGATTTTTTATATTAATGGAAGATAAATTGTGTGTGTATATATATATATATATATCAGTTGATTAATTTCTTATTTCTAGTTCTTGATTGAATGGATTTAATATATCCAAACGATAGTTTATTATTGAGTTTTAAATTGTTCTAAAATAGTAATTTTCCTTTTTAATGGTCAATTTGGGAATGTATTAAATGTATAAGTCTTCCAGAAGGATTTGTGTAGTAAGGGGGGGGGTGTTATTGTTCAAAGTATGTCTTGAATTGACTTGAGTTGTGTATGTGTAAAATATAGTGTTTTGATACTTGAATTTTCATGAAAGTTTTAATGACCGATGTGGGTCAATTTCCTTTATGTGATGTACTTTGTGCACCTTATAAACCCTAGTCAGGAAAACATAGTATATCCTTGTTATGTTTAGGGGAGTGGCTATTTGTAAGGGCCAACACACAAAGTGGTGTCAGGGTAACTTACAAATAGTTAGTAAGTCAGTGAAAACTAGAACACAGTAGATAGAATTAAAACATTTAACAAGATATTTTGCCTCACTTATGACTCTTGAGCTACTTTAGTCATGAGTATAAGACGAGAAGGCCTGGAATGGAAAATCGGTGTCTTGTTCCTTTAAAAGACATTCGATTCCACAACAGTATGCAATAGGGGCCAGGTTTCGTAAGAGGTTACCAGGGTAACCCAAGGATTGGGGGCCGGAACCTAGGAAGAAACACCAGGGTAACCTTTGCATCGTTGTGATGACACTCCACCTATAATAATAGATAACCTTGTATTTGTGAAACATTCAATTGTCTAAATCTGGAAGCAATGTAACCAAAAGAATGTTTGTACTAGTGTCTAGGGTTAGTAGATAGGTCTAGGTAACCTTATTACTATCTCCTAGCATGGGGGGTGAACCTACGGGTACCACATGGTTGGGTGGAACGTGCACCTTACTCCGTTGGGTCCCCAGTTTGATCATGGCATCGAGAGCTTCATGGATGGAGAGCTCGCATTTGGAACTTATGCTTATTTCAACATTGTATATTGTAATTTTGTATTGTAAAAACATCCCTCAATGTTGTGAGGTGATCATTTGTAAAATGTAACTATTATTTGAACTACCTCATCAGATGGATGAGTATTGTATAACTATCAAATGCAATGTATGGAAACATGTATGTACTTTAATATATTCACTTGAATGAAAATTTCTATGTTATGCAATGTTTATCTTTATGTTAATGTTATTAATATGTGCAATACTTGAGAAATACTTTTAGTCACTTATGGAAAACTCAAAGTAGTGAATAAGTTTAGTAACTTAGAATGTATGAAATTAATTAACTTAATATTAATGCTTAAAAAAATTATTACACCTTTTTAACACATTTTGCAGCATTCTTAGGTTATTAAGGCCGAGGGGCATTACATAATGTATGAATGCTCAAGTTTCTAGGTCACTTGTAAACTTGCTAGGAAAAATGAGTGAAATAACCTTGTATTTATATGCTTGTTTGTGCCCAAATTCCTCAAAATTACAATACTTACAAGTTGAAGGATTAGATCTAGGAGAATAGGTAAGACCCATATGCTTACTTAAGGTGGTGTATGAGTCGGATAAGCTAAATCTAGGCCAAAACATATTATTTATGATTTGGATATTGATTTATGTTAAGTTATCCTTAGAAGATGCATTAAATAATCATGTTGGATGAAAAATAGGACCAAATAAAACATAAGAAGCCTAATTAATTAGTAGAGCCTAGATTAGTGTTAAAGTGTTAGGATACACTTTACAACACCCTAAATAAGGCACAACTAAGTCCATTTAGTTTACAAGGCCCCAAGACTTAATGTGAATGTGTTAAACACATTACAACACTAAATCAAGGCCGCATTAAGCTTAGTTTAATAGGGAGGGCCGAAAAATGTAAGAGGATTCGCACGTTTTCTATTGCCACATTTTGTATTATCAAACTGGTAGCATCCATTCAACCATGCAATACAAAGAATTTGAGTGTCCATAATTTAGCCTAGAAATACATGTAGTTTAGAAAGATGTAGAAATTTAGAATTATACTAACCCAATAGCACCCTAAAAATCATACTAAAATAAACCTTGAGATTTATTTGATTTTGGAAAGATATAATTTTCCTGAAAAAATTGATAATGAAACTAAATGTGATCTGGAAGAGTTTTAGGGTTATCAACAATATTAAAGGGGTTATAACTATGCTCTTTGGAATAAGGTAAAATAACAATTTAAAATTTTATATACTACAAAAATATGTTTAAAATACATTACTAGAACAAAATTAGCATGTTGCCTTCTCAATCTAGGACTACTCTTGAAAAACATATAAATCTAGTTATGATTAGTGGCGAGCTTAAGAAAACTATTTTACTACTTCATTTATTCTAGAAAATAGACAAAAAGGACTATTAACAAAATTTCCTTTAAGACTGTTAATGGGAAACTAGTAGGCTTTTCGAAAATATTTATATAGCTTTCTATGCGGAAAAATAGAAGTTGGCCCTTTTATATTAATAATCTCCTAGCTATCTTAAAGTCTTACTATAACAAAGGGATTTATAATCGATCATGTTCATAAGTATCAACTCCACAAGGAATAACAAAAGGTTAAAAAAGATTTATTTCTTTTCACTACAACAATCCAAAAAGTGGTAAGAGTCGAATTTTATCATACAAGGGAAGGAAATATATTATTCCCATTTGACATGCATGTATTAAAATGAATTAGAGATTTTAACTAGTGATTATAAATTAAATTCAGAATAAATATGAAGTATTCAAAGATATAGGGATAAAATAAAACTCCTTAAAGTGAATGTTGTATTAGTGGTTAACAAATATGTTACTTTGAGAAAAATATATGAAGAAAAATGATGCAAATATAGAAAAGGATAAAAAAAATATTAAAGAATATTGAACTAATGATTAAGATTAGAGATCAGTGTAAAAGCTTGGATTAAATAGTATTCAATAGGTACCAAAACTAGAGACACATAGATGTGAGAGATAGAAGAGAGAAGATAATGTTCAAGTAGGCTAACAGAGGCTAAGAATAAGATCAAATGATAGAAGCAATAATTTTCTATTATTACATCCAAACATGAAAGAAAAAATAATTTGGAGGTATATGATATGGTAAAGCAAGCGGTAGAAGAGAAATTAAAATGGCATAGTAAAGGCTATTGATGCATGTAGATTCTCCCTCAAACCTGACACATAAAACAAAATTCTAAAACAAAGGAAATGTAGCTTTTTATTAAGAATTTGTAAGTACTCCTCCATTCTCACCTGGGATGTGCAAGTAGTCTGGCTAAGAAATCGGAAGAGGAAGATGGGACAAGAGCTTCTAATGGTATTTTTGTGAGTATGATATTACATTATGATTGCATTTAATTGGTGATGCTTTTATATAGATGTAGTATTAGGTGGTTATGGTGAGGGGATGGCATAGCATCACTCATTCACAAGTGCCCTACTATGCTGTGATTCCTTCTCACGAGGTGCTTGTATTTAAATAGATATATTGTGCACAACATTGTTTGTATGCAGGGATTGCAGGTACATAGTCTCGATTCCACCTGCTTCGGCAGGACAGGGCAAGCACCAATAGCCCAACGGTTAAATGTTGAAACAAAGGTGACAATGAAGTCATCCCATCCCATGATGTCAGACCGTCTTGTTGATTGGTATTGTTCTTTTTTGTAATTGTTGTTATTTGTGGTTTGTGTTTTGTGTTTTGTCGTATTTTATTAAGGTGGCATTTTATAAGTTATGATTTATTTTATTTAAATGATTGAAATGATTATTAATTTTAATGTTAGAATTTAATTGTATTAAATATTTAAATGTTTTAAAAGTCATGTGTTTCAATTAAATGATAGTTAAATATTAAATGTGTTTTAATTATTTTAATCAATTATCTGGTTGAGGATAATTATTAAAATAAATTATTTAATTAAATGAGATAATGTGCTTTGGAAGTAAAGTTGTAAAAATAGAAATTAAAACAAAAAAATAAATAAAGGAATGGATAGAGTTGTGAGAACGAATAAGAACACAGATCTAACTGAAAAGCTTGCTTTTAAAGAATTAATTTCTTTTATTCAGGATTTTTTTGTGAGTTTTTGGAAGAAATTGGAATATCTTTTATTTAATTAGGAATTTTGGGAGTTTTTCTCACACAGAGAGAGGATTAGTGTTACAGAGTTGCACAAGTTATTGTTTATGTTATTTTTGAATCTTTTGCTATATTTTGGAGGAGAGTTCTAGAAAGGGACTTGGAATCTATTACTAGTTATTCTGGAGAGTCTTTGGATTAGATTCGAGTTCGAGCATAGTTACTCAGAGGAGATTCGAAGCAGGAAGGAGGATCTCTTCGTAAAGGCCGTCTGAAACCAGCTTCATCAGATCCCTAAGAGCTCAGGACTCCAGGTTCCACTCTCTTCTCTTAATGGTTTTAAATCTGTAAAAGAAATAAAGAGATGTTTTAGAATCAATCTTTGTTTGAAAAAGAAAATCGTTCTGTGATTTAGATTTAAATGATTTCTTTGAGATTAGAAAATGAATAAACAAATAGGTTTTCTTTAAAAAGAAAATTCATGTTGAATTTAGAAATCAGGTTTAGATATGCCCTATTTCTCTCTTTTATTTTTTTTGTGGGAAAAAAAATTAATCTTCATATTTTGAATGGTTTTGAAATATTACTTTAATAGTCATAAATATATTTATACTGTTCAAAAAACTGTGTTCTCTGTAATTGTTTATAATTATATATATTTATATATATTTATATATATATATATATATATATAGATTTATAATATGTATTTAAAAATAAAAATGTATTGATTTTTGTGCAAAGCTAAAAGGGCCGAATAGGGCCGTCGGAATCCGTACAAAGACGGATGGCATTTTTTTATTAATATTGATTTCCATATTTAAAAAAAAAAAATATAAAAAAAAAATTTATAAAAGAAATTTTATTAATTTTTTTTTTTTTGGAATTAAAATGTTAATGGGGAGGGAGAAGGGACGACAGTCCCCCTACCCATTGGGGCTGCGGACTGCATAGTAGTCCGTATGGATTGCTGCATACAACAGGCTGTGGGGACTGTTTGCGCAGTCCCCTACGACAGCCATTGTTTTTTTTTTAAGTTTGTTTTTAATTCAATTTAATTTAATTTTAATTTATTTTATTTTTTATATATATATATGTAGTTATTTATATATATATATATATTTATGTTTCATTATATTTATATAATTAAGAAATTTTGAATATAAAATAATAAAATATTTTGTTATTATATGTTTTTAATTTTAGGAAATAAATAATGAGATTTTTTTTTTATGTATATATATTTAAAGTAATTTGTTTAAAATATCAGTGTAATTTAAATATATATATGTATAAATACATTTGTGTACATATATACTATGATATATACATAGGTGTGTATATATATATATATATATTATATTTATAAAAGATATATTGGTATCTTTCTTATGATTGTAAAAAAATTAGGGATTTAAATGGTGTTTATTAGATAGAAATAGAGAAGCATAATATAGGTTGTCTGGTTCGAAAAATGGAAATCATAGTTTTGTTAATTATTAAAAAGGAGAAATTATTTATCATTTGTATTTGATTTCATAGAATTCTTTGTGGGAGTAGAGATTTTGAGATAGGATTAAATGTGTTGCTAGTTATGTTATTTTGAACTTGAAACCCTTTGGAGTGGTTTATTTTGCCATTTTAATCATTGTTGGCTTTCCTTTCAATACAGGAACCCCGTTGTAAATTGTGAGTTCAATTTTAGTTATTATTAAACTTGGTATTCTCTAGAGGCATTATTTATTTTCTTGGACGTTTATTCTTGTACTTTTGGGATTTGAATATTACATGTTTTTTTTTTAGCATTAAGTTTTGAAAGGGTTGTACGAGAATAGTGGTCACTGTAACTTGAGTTATTGCGAGATGGATTTGCCTCGCATGTCTTGTTTTGTGTTATATGTCTTATACTTTAAGGTACAACCCTTGCCATATTTTGGTTTATGTTAGGGGTCTTAGGGAGAGCTAAGCGTTGACACTCTCCACTAGACACCCTTATACTTGGTTTTTTTTTTGTTGCCTCTAGAATAGTAAAATTTATGTTGTATCTGATTCTTGTGAATTTGATTTATGGTTGTTGTTTAGTTACTTGTTTAATTGATAATGCTTTACTTAATTGTGGTGAGTTTCATAGCTTTATCTGGTTATGTTTGATTCGTGAATGTTGATGGTTATTTTATCGTATACCTTGAGTTTGTATTTGTACTATGTTGTTCTTGGAGTCGGTTTGACATTCATGGTCAGGTTCTCTTCCTTGTCACCTCTGAGCATGGGGGGTGAGTTATTTATAATTCACATGGTTGGGTGGAATGTGCTCCTCACCCGTTGGGTTCCCCATCAGCAGTCTATCTTCTCAACATTTCTGCAGTTGGTGTTGCACCAGTGTTCCTTTGTAATTCAGATTTCATTGTATTTATATTATCCCACACGTTTGGGAAATTTGATGTAATTATTAATCAAGAGCTTGTAATGTAATATTAAAATGATGTAATAGTTAGGATCAATTGTAATTTGTTAAAAGAGATTCATTATGATTGTATTATGTGATGTATTAATATTCTCACTCTTGGTTATAGATGTATTCTTATTCATGGTTTATAATATTAATAGTTATGTTGTTATCTTTTGCTTTCGTTGTTAGTTGTTTGTGAAGTAACCTCGCGTGCCCCAGAGAGCAAAGCGTAATAGTGCAATGTAATGTGTTATGTGATTATGGTTAATGTTTCTTGCATGTTTAATTGTATTGTTTAAAAAAAAAAATTATTTGCTATGTGTGTGTTCTCTGGTGTTTGCATGGCGGGTGTTACAACTTGGTATCAGAGCCAAGGTTGCAGCACTAGGATCTTTGGGTAATGTTGCTACCATGTTTAGTTATGGTGAGTCGTTGTGTCAATACGGATATAGTTCTACCCTTGTGTCATTCGGGTGTAGATGAGCATGTTGAGTCTTAACTTGTTGAGGGTGAGAGTTATGTTGTTCAACATTCTCTTGTGTGTTCTCTTAACTTTGAGTTTGAGTGAGGTCAAGGTGACTTTGAAATTAGTTATATTGTCTTATTTTCATGCATCTTCTCTTTGCGTGTATGTTTGTTGACCTTGTATTATGTGAGTTCTTTTTTTTTCCTCATTCTACCTCTTTTGATGTATGTGGGCATTGATTGTATTCTATGTAATTTTAAGGCTATGTGCTGAAAATTCATTATGAGTAATGAAGGTTAGAAGTAGAAATAGATAAAAGAATGACTTTAGTGTTATCCTAGATTGAGATTGCATGTATTTTTATTGAATTATACTATATAAGTATAAAAGGAATGTAGTATAGTATAATCATACTGTCAAGTAGTGATTCGTTAAAATAATTATGATGGTTCCTTTACGATTGGTGCAAGTGAGTGACTTGATCATGTAACACGTATGAAATATTGTTTAGGGTGAATCTTTAAAAAAAAAAACTAATTTAACAAACCTTTTTTAGTGTGTTCCTTGCAAAGAAATCACTTCTTCTATCTCCTTGTGTTCTTGGATGCATAAGTTTTAAGGGAATGCTCTAGGAGTACATTGGTTATTAAATGCTTATATATGCTAGTTAATTTTAAGTTTTATGAAAGGAAGTTGTGCATAACAAGTTTAGGAATAAATTTGAGTTTTCAAAATTTTCTTCATAAGTATAAATTCATAGGTGAAGTTGATCTTATATTATTTGCACCAGTGTATAGGGAAAAATCTTATAGAATTGAAGTTCGTAGAGTGCTAGAAGTGTGGTAAGAATGTTGCATTGTATGAGTGTGATTAGGGGTATGGGTAAAACAATCTCCTAGGTATTTTCATGAAGTAAAAAAATTTAAATATTTTGATTTTATAAAAGTGTTGTACTTGGATGGTGTTTAAGGCCTTGTGTTGATCAAATAAATTATTTACCTTAGGAGAAAATGTGATGATGTATGTTCATTTAATGAAATCTTGAATTAATACAAAGTTGATGTGTTGTGTGTAATTGATTGATGATTTTCTTAATTGTTATTGAATCTAGTATGTAAATAAATGGTAATGTTTTGTGTTGAAAGACAATGCATTTTGACATGTATATGATGTGTTTCTATGTTAAGTACACTCTCCCCTGCAAATGTAAATGATATAACTTGGGTAAAATGTTGTTTCATGACATGAAAATAAAAGTTTCTTTATGCATGTATTATTATGAATGAGGGAAGAAAATAGGAATTCTATAATTGAAAGACATTGATGTTTATCTCTTAAAGTGTATGATGTAGTAAATGGTGATAAAAATATTTTTTTTGTGAATCAAGAAGATTATTATGTGATAAAGAAAAGAGAGTATGTTTGTTTAGGAGAAAGCAGGTCAGAATTGTTTAGGCTTATGGTATTAATTCTAGCTTTAAGGGAGTTGATAAAATTGATCTTTGAACTTGAGGAAGAGGATAATGTTGATATTTAAGGAATTGTAAAAGTGATTAAAGAGTTTATAAATTCAGAAGAAAAGTATGGAGGATGTTGGGAGTACTTGTTTTTGATATGCGGCATCAATCATGTATGTGCATATGAGAATAGGGAAAACTTGTTTTCTATAATAGTAGGTATGAATGTACTCCTTGTTTTGTGGAAACTAGTATCTGTGCAATGTTTGTGTGTTGTATTAAACCTATGCTTGCCTTGTGTGCCATGTGATGGTGATACTATGTACCCATCCATGGGGAAACTGTTGTTTTCCTTGGTGTGGAAATAACCATACCATTCATGTGTTGCATGTTTGTTACCTGATTGAGGGCCAACCCACGTGTGGTTGAAATTTATATATGATTAGCCAAAAGATAGTTTCATAGATTCTTTTCTTTTAGTTCTCCAGTCCCTCAACCTATGAAGGGGTAGTAGCAGCCACAAAGTTCCTTGGCGGAGTGTGTAGCATACGCATATTGCAACGCAGAGTAGTCTTAGCTCAATCGATCCCGAGGAAACGTACTCAATACTTCCCCTTATGATGGATCAGGGTACTTGATCCATATGTGCTACCCTGAACCCCACAGTTTTGAGTATAGCAGCATTGGTTTGTTAGCGCATGCCTAGCCGTCCATAGGGACGTTGAGTTGGCATTAGCGAGTCAACCTTGTCTGTATGAGAGGTGAAGCTCGGGTAGCCCCATATTGATATATTCTTATATACATTATATAGACCATATCTGCACGTGTTCTGACATGATGCAATGGATACGATGCCACACCCACTGATGTTTTGACACAGTATCGGTGATGATGTCGTGTTGTTGATGGTAGCGAGCCGGAATCGAGGACACGATGCTACGTGCATAGACACGTGAAGGTGCACTATGAGATTGTGTTATGATAGCCTATTTGTGTGATGAGTGTAATGGGGCCTCACACACTTGTAGAGGGATACTCATGTTTTCTTTCGATAGTGTATGTGTCGGTTAGCATATGGGTAGGTCCTAGCCATGTATACCTCTGGCGACGGCGAGTACCTACGTGTTCCTTCTCCATGAGGTATTGCTATGCGGGGTGTGTCTAGCACGTGCCTACTTCCGCAGAGCCACGGACACACTGCCATGTGGCATATGACCAGTGTGTGCCTTCTT
>VDFB02234344.1:0-14387 GCA_007258455.2 Sequoia sempervirens
TATTCACTTGCAAATACCTATCCTTAAGTTTATGCAGGAATTTTACTCTAGTGATGATAGGATTGAAGTAAGGTTAGTTGGCTTGTTGAAATTAGAAGAGCAGAGAGATGTTGCTTTGCAGCAATTCTTTAGACACCAGGCTATTTTCAAACGTTGGTTTGACAAAAGAGCCAAAATCAAGCCTTTCTGAATATCAAACCTTGTGTTGTTATGGGATAAAGCTAATGAAAAGAAGGGCAATCACCAAAAATTTGATAAGCTCTGGTTGGGTCCCTATCAAATTGTTGAAATCCTAGGAGAAAATGTTTTTCGGCTGAGTAGTTTAATGGGAGAACCTGTTCCATTGCCAGTAAATGGACAGTTTCTTAAACATTACTTCGGGCCATGAAAGATCTTGTATTTTGTTGGATTGTACATACATGTAAATAATTTGTTGTTTTGCTTGTTTGTTGTTTGTTGTTTTCCTTGTTTTTCTTTTTCTTTTGTTCCTTTGTTTTTCTTTGTGGGGACCTTCATTTTATGCAGTTGATGAAGGGGTTGTTATCTGAAGTATACTTTGGTTATTAGGAGAGAATTTGGTTTAGATATTTTCAGGTTTTCTGATTGGATGATTTTGTCCTAGATTCGTTGTTTTATGCCCATTATCAATAAGAGTTGTGGAAAGTTTTGAAAACAAGGTGCAAAGTAAACAATCTTCATTAGCTACGGTTGAATCTGTCACAAATCAATAGAAACATCTCCTTTTGTAATGGTATATTTGTCTTAGGGTGATAGTGTTTGAAGATTTGAGTGAAAAATCTAATTCCCCAGATGCTATTATGAGGTCCATGGTAGTTTTCAACCTAGAACAGATGTCAGACATCTGACGTATTGAGAAAGAATTGAATGAAATATCTAAAACTCCAAGAGAAGAAGAAAATATACATATATATATATATATATATATATCTAAGAAAAGAAAACTCAATATGAGTGGGTGATTCTAGTATCTCTACCGGGGCTATGGACGCCTGACTAGTAGTAGAGCAATGTTGTGAGAAAACTAGAGGTATCTCCGTCGGGGCTATGGATGCCTGACTGGCAGTGGAGCTATGCCTAAGATATCATTGGACAACAGCTAAAGGGAATCAATTCATGTAGTTCAAATATTGCACATTATTGTTCAAAAGATGAGGAAAACTTTGTAAAAGGGTGATGCACAGTCAAGCACACACATAGATTTAGGGTAGCTCGTGTTGATTTATATTTGAGATTCTAGCTCAACCTTGGTTGTTAAAACTGACCTAACTGGAGTTGTGATGTCCATAAACCAGGAGTTCTGGGTAGTTGAATCCTTTGGTTTCTTGAAAATGGTTAAACCATTTTTCCCAGCCAAGTCACCAATTGTTATGCCTTGCATAACAACCCCATTTTAAACTTGTTTAAAATAGGTCCACCTATTTTTCTCTATTTTCCTTTGGTCTTTTGTTTTGTGGCTTAGGAGTTTTCTTTCCTCCTTAGGCCTTTTTGTTTATTTGTTCTGGCGGACGCGAGGTCCAACCAAAACCTAACTTTGGAACTTTTCCAAGTTCCAATTCTATTTCCCATCCCAGTTCTAGTTCTGCCAGTTCTTTGTTGTTCTCAATTTTCTGCCGCCAGTTTTCTTTCTCTCCTCCTTGGCCTTTTTTCTTTGTCCTTCTAGCAGACGCAGAATCGGGACCGAAACTAAACTTTGGACTTTCTTCCAAGTTCTGGTTTCCATTCCGGCTCTAGTTCCGCCAATTCTTTGTTAGTTTGGCAGAAGCTGGGGGCGGATCGAAACCGAACTCTTGAACTTTTCTGAAGTTCCAGGTTCTGGTTCTGATTCCGCTGAACTCGTTTGTTTTCCATTTTGTTCCCTTCATTTGGTCGTGGGGTGTTTTCTTCCCTTCCTTTTTCCTTTATCATCCCTTTTTGTCATTTCTTTGTGTGTTGTCGGAGGCGGAACCAGGATGGAAACCGAACCTGGAATTTGGAGAAATTTCAAGGTCATGTTTTTATTCCGCTCCTGCCCCCGTTGTGGTTCGCCCGGGGTCAATTTTTTCTCCGATCCCGCTTGCATTTTGGTTCCTTGTTTTGTTCCCGTTCTAACCCCGATCCCGGTTCCGGTTTCATTTTGGTTCCACCCCTGCCAATATTGAAGGTAAGTATGTTTCTGGTTCGGATTTGGTTCCGCCTCCATCCAAGTTGAGTGTCTTCTTGCTAAGTATAATTAAATAAAAGATATATGAAGGGTAAGATGAATAATGATGTTTTCTATGCTTTAGAGAACTAATGAAGACATTGTTTCATAGGATTAAAGCTTGTCGAGAACATCTAATGTCGCTTCACAAGAAGGTCAGCCCACGGAAAGGATCTTCAGACGGTCAAAAGTTGTTCAAGCAGAATAGCATGTCGGTGGGACACTAGTCGTGTCTCCCTGATGCTACAATGCTCCACTGACACTATCGGAAAGAGGTCATAATGAGCTGCAAGAGTCATACCGATCTCCAAGACCATCACCCAGACAATCGCTATAGGAAAGATTGGTGAGACCTCTCACCGAAGTCCACAGCAGACTCATCGGCAATACTATCACATTCGCTATGAATCATATAGAGCCCTTGAAGTCTTACCGACGTCAATACACCTGTCAGCAAGACCAACAGTCATCGACAAGAGATCACAGCAAAAACACCCGACAGTAGATCTCACTCTGACTAGACTATTGGCAAGAGTCTCCCCTACAACCAGCCCAAACACATCCATCGGCTAGACCAACAAGTCGGAACAAGGTCTCGACGACAGCCTTCAAGTCACACTGAAATGTCCTACCATCGGTGAGAGATCCTCAGTCGCTAAGAGTCTTCGAAGGTCGCACCTCTCCCTGATGCTACCTATCGCCAGGAGTCTCACCAAAGATATCCTTGTGAATAACCGTCGGTGAGACATACACTGTCAGGATGAGTCATTTCAAAAGTTCACATTTCTTCCCAACTCCACTCGTCACCAAGAGATCTCCCTGGGCGAAGAGAGGTAGGAAAACTCGCAATGACAGAAAAGTCTCAGTGAAAACTCCAGTCGGTAAGACAGCAACAAGGTTTTGGTGGCCTAAGCATTCCACAAGGTTACATAGCTGCTAGTGGGCCAGACAGAGAGAATGTCACACCGACTTTTCTTTTTCATAGGTTTCACGTCAGTAAGTCTGAGGCACATTTTCCAACAGCGTTTGCTGGCAGAAATAGGTGGGAATTTGATGCAGAGGAAGGTGGAAACCTTCTCAAAATGACTCACAAATGAATATCAGATCAACTTCAAAATGGGTTTCAAAGAACTCAACAAAATTCCACCATATGAGCATGCCCTACCTTGTAGCATATGCAACCTGGTTTAAGCCACTTTACACTCAAGCTTTCCAAAACACTTACCAAATAAAATATGGATTGATATACCCTTTTAGGGCCTACACAACATATCCAAAAACCAATAGTGATTCTTTTGGACAAACATATACTTTCAATACACCTACCCTGCTTAAGGCTACTCAATTAGCCTACTTTTACAAAGAAACCCATCTCTAACTTTATCTCCTGACCATGAAACTTTCAATAGTCCCTTAAAATGTCTCAAAACCAAATATTCCATGTTTTTAGGCTTCTATGACACCCCTAACACACTCAAACACAAAACCCTCCAAAACTTGCCTCAAAACTAGGGCCTTTTGAAATATAGCCTTCCCAACACTTCCAGAACCTAATTTTGGAATTTTCACCAATAACTCAACATGTTTCAACTATTCCAACTCAAAAAGATACCCCTTATTAAGGCAGATCTCCTGCTGCTACACTTTGGCCCCCATTTTCATACACTTTTCCCTTTAACAACTCAGTGTACACCTTGATATTCTTCCTTCCTGCACATTATTTTGTTAGGTTTGTATTATACATGTTAGAAGTGATCCATTTCAAATGTTACAGCATCATTCTACCTTGAAATGGATCAATCATCCATAAAAACCCTCAAAATCAATGAAAATCTGCACTTTTCTTGAGGACAGTCAATTATAAAATACAAAGAATTGATTGTTGTTCCTTATCAGAGCATAAAAAGGCCTTAAAACATGTAAATATATGTTCCTAAAGCATCCAAACAGACATATCTTCAATGGAAATCAATTTTTCATCAATGAACACAAGAAATTGCTATTTTTTTGCTTTTTCCTGTAGCAGTCCGTACAAAATTCGTACCAGCAACCCAACCTCCATAAAAATGACTTCTATGGCCTTGAATAACCTTTCCCCAACTTCTCAAACCATTTTGGATTGATTATTTTACATTAAAGTGATTAAAACATCAAAAAACTACTTTCCCGCCCAATGTTGGAATTCAAAAATTTGAATTTCCAATTTACAATTTATTAAACTCTACTATCTAAAACTATTGGATTCTTAATTTCCAACCTTATTTGACACAATTTAAGCATTAGATCACTATTTAAACCCCTAAAACATGACTATCCCATTTACATTGCATTTTGGTCCTAGGGTCCTTATCAGGACCCTTAGGACTTTTCATCTTCCAACTACTCTCATCCATGCCAAATGCCATTATAGGCTACAAGATATCATAGTTGATGTTCTGGAGTGGTTTATAAGTCTTCAAGACCCCTACAACCTCCTGGCACTTGAAGTGTTCCTTAAAGGGCTTGGGTGCTCCTGCACCATTCTCCTCAAGAAAGAAAAAATTCTTGCCCCAAGAAGTATCCCATGTGTTGCCACCAAAAGACCCCTTGCTCTCATATGTTTGCATCTTCAAATGACAGGGCATGTAATCTCTTGAAGTCATTGTCTTCCTCTTCTTCCAATCTGCACTCTTGGCATTCATCATGTGAGAACCAAAACAGTGATTTGTTTGTCCTCTTGGCTATTTGAACTCAATCTATTTTTGTGCCATGTTCCTGCCCTCATTCCACTGACTCCCTTGTGAAAGGACACCACCTCTATCACCCTCAACTATAGGGAATTCAATGTCTCCAACCTTGACACTGTCTAAGTCCCACAAATTCTGATTTCTAGGACTAAGTGCTCCACAACCCTGCTGCAACTCATCACTCCTCCTCCAACCAGTATCTTCCCCTATCTTACCCATCTTACCCTGCTTATTCACCTGCAAACTCTTCTCAAAAAAGATCATAAAACTTTCATTTAACTGCTCCAAAGGCAAAGGTACTAATTTGTATCTAATAGCATCTTTATGCACCAAATATGTATTATGAAAACCATCATGCAATGTCTGCCTAGTATACTGCCATGGTCTCCCCAAGATGATATGACCACAAGTCATTGGAATGACATCACAAAGCACCCTATCATGATAAGATCCAATTGAAAAATCCACAAAAGCTCTCTTACCAATCTCTACATGTTGCATTTGAGTTACCCAAGTGGCCTTGTAGGGAGTAGGATGATCAAATGTTTCAATCCCTAACTTGGTTACCATATCAACTGAAACTAAATTGCTATGTGACCCTGAATCTATGAGCAATATGCATATTTTACCATGACTCAAACAATTTTTTTTAAAAATAGTTACCTTTGTCTCTTGATGAAGTCTTTCTCCTTGCTTGACCATAAGAAACTCACCATCAGTCACAGGGTCTGCCATGAATGTTTTTGATTCCTCCTTGTCTTCTTCTTGTACCAAGTTAGCTCTCCTATCTCTGCCTTTATCAGCTTGTTCCCATTTAGGACACTTGAAGGAAGGATTCCCTGGTTCATTGCAATTGAAACACCTACCTGTGAATGGTCCTCTACCTTGTCCAAATCCGCCTCCTCCTCTAGGAGTGTATCCACCTCTTTGATCAGAAAATACCTCTTTACCTTTTTCATTGATGCTCTTATCATTTCTGCCTTGTCCTTGTTCTCTATTACCTCTGCCCCTATTTGAACTACCTCCTCTTCCACCATTGCTTGATATTTCTTGCTTCCTCTTCACCTTTTCTTCTGCTCTAATGGCCAACTGAAAACATTCTCCTAATGTCCTTGGAAATTGCAAACCAATCTCATCTTGTAGATTATACCTCAAGCCATTTATATACCTGGCTACTTTCTCATCTTCTTCCTCATAACCTCCTCTAATACCAAGCTTGTGAAATTGCTCAGTATAGGACATCACATCCATGTCCTTTTGCATTAAATTCTGCCTCATCCTTTTCACATGAATTGTGTAATCAGATGGTAGGAATTGTTCCTTGACCAAACTCTTCATCCTAGCCCATGTAGAGACTTTTGCCAATCCTCTAGCCATCCTATCATTCTGAAAACTAGTCCACCATGTCAATGTTGTACCTCTCACCTTGGTTTTGGAAAACTTAACCTTCCTCTCTTCATCCATCTCCTCAAACTCAAAATAGTTCTCTAAGGCATCAAGCCATCCTAACACCTCCTCACTATCCATCTTCCCTTGATAGATAGGCAAATCTATGTGACTCTTTCCTCCATGACCTTGTACTGCCTTCAACAATCTCAATATAGGAAAATCTATGTGACTCTTTCCTCCTTGACCTTGTACTGCCTTCAACAATCTCAATAACCTCCTTTCCTCAGGGTCTTCTATCTCATCTACTGGTTGTTCTTGATTTACCCTCACATGCTCTTCTTCATCATTATCTTCTCGGTTTGCTTGTTCTTCTATCCTCCTACTTCTCTCAAGGTTGTTTATCCTTGCTTGCATAGTCTCTCTCTCCCTTCTCCATTGTCTTTCTTCTCTTTCTCTTGCTGCTTCTTGTTCCCTTCTTTCTCTTCTCTCCCTTTCCAATATTTTCCTTAACTCCTCCAACTCTCTTGCCAATTGATTTTTAGGTGCCATTATTGATTTTTCAATCCCTAAAGGACCTACTTACTGCTCTGATACCACTCTGATGCAGAGGAAGGTGGAAACCTTTTCAAAATGACTCACAAATGAATATCAGATCAACTTCAAAATGGGTTTCAAAGAACTCAACAAAATTCCACCATATGAGCATGCCCTACCTTGTAGCATATGCAACCTGGTTTAAGCCACTTTACACTCAATCTTTCCAAAACACTTACCAAATAAAATATGGATCGAGATACCCTTTTAGGGCCTACACAATATATCCAAAAACCAATAGTGATTCTTTTGGACCAACATATACTTTCAATACACCTACCCTGCTTAAGGCTACTCAATTAGCCTACTTTTACAAAGCAACCCATCTCTAACTTTATCCCCTAACCATGAAAATTTCAACAGTCCCTTAAAATATCTCAAAACCAAAGATTCCAAGTTTTTAGGCTTCTATGACACCCCTAACATGCTCAAACACAAAACCCTCCAAAACTTGCCTCAAAACTAGGGCCTTTTGAAATCTAGCCTTCCCAACACTTCCAGAACCTAATTTTGGAATTTTCACCAATAACTCAATATTTTTCAACTATTCCAACTCAAAAAGATACCCCTTATTAAGGCAAATCTCCTGCTGCTACACTTTGGCCCCCATTTTTATACACTTTTCCCTTTGACAACTCGGTGTACACCTTGATATTCTTCCTTCCTGCACATTAGTTTGTTAGGTTTGTGTTATACATGTTAGAAGTGATCCATTTCAAAGGTTACAGCATCATTCTACCTTGAAATGGATCAATCATCCATAAAAACCCTCAAAATCAATGAAAATCTGCACTTTTCTTGAGGACAGTCAATTATAAAATACAAAGAATTGATTGATGTTGCTTATCAGAGCATAAAAAGGCCTTAAAACATGTAAATACAGGTTCCTAAAGAATCCAAACAGACATATCTTCAATGGCAATCAAGTTTCCATCAAATGAACACAAGAAAAATGCAAGAAATTGCTTTTTTTTTTGCTTTTTCCTGTAGCAATCCGTACAAAATCCGTACCAGCAACCCAACCTCCATAAAAATGACTTATATGGCCTTGAATAACCTTTCCCCAACTTCTCAAACCGTTTTGGATTGATTATTTTACATTAAAGTGATTAAAACATCAAAAAACTACTTTCCCGCCCAATGTTGGAATTCAAAATTTTGAATTTCCAATTTACAATTTATTAAACTCTACAATCTAAAACTATTGGATTCTTAATTTCCAACCTTATATGACACAATTTAAGCATTAGATCACTATTTAAACCCCTAAAACATGACTATCCCATTTACATTGCATTTTGGTCCTAGGGTCCTTATCAGGACCCTTAGGACTTTTAATCTTCCAACTACTCTCATCCATGCCAAATGCCATTATAGGCTGCAAGATATCATAGTTGATGTTCTGGAGTGGTTTATAAGTCTTCAAGACCCCTGCAACCTCTTGGCACTTGAAGTGTTCCTTGAAGGGCTTGGGTGCTCCTGCACCAACATTGATAGGGTAGGGTTGGATGAGACTCTCATAGTCCCATGCTCAGGTCTTTGTTCTCAAGAACTTCTAGGTGACTCCTTCACCATAACCTTTAGGTCCTATCACAAGGTATAGGCACCCCTGGTATTACTGGCCAACCCCTCTATCAACATTCCTCCATACTACCAAGCAAATCTTGGTGCCTTGCCACTATCTCACCATTGACCCTTATTCTTCCCTAAAGGCCAAATCCTCTCAACATCCAATTTGATTCTTGCAGGGGTGTGTAAATTTTGTAATTGCTTCAAGGTAATCAATCTAGGGTTCTTGTTTCATCACAAAACTCCAATTAACCATCGCTTTCACAAAATCCCTTCCTAGGGTTAGAAAAGGCTACAAGCCTAGAGCCCCAATTAGGCCTCTCAACAGAGAAAAGTGCAATTTTTCCCTAAATCCTCCAAACAACCAGGGTTCCTCCTTTGGGGTTTGTGTTTCCCTTCCCCACACCGTAAAGATTCTTGGGGTTTTGAGCCTGTACAGGTCGTACACTACTCATTCACAAAATAAGCCAAAAACTAGGGTTTGCAAGCTTCTCTAGACTGTTTTCAGACTATCAAACGTTTCTCACTCCAAATGGTTTGGTGGAGCCTCCTCCAGATCACCAAGCCTTGCCAAGACCTTCAACAAAATTCTCCAAAAATAATTTCTCCAAGATCTAAGCACCCCTGCAAGTTATATGTCTTTTACTCCTGGTCTTCCCTAGTCGGACCCTGCCTGGCTTGCCTAGACAATGCTAGCAGCTCCTGAACTCACACAAGCCCTACAAGCTATCATATTTACACTAAGGGAACCTAGTCACTATTCCCAAAGGGCCATACAATTTTTACGGTGGGAAAGTGCTCTAGGACTCCATTCTCTCAAAATTGCCTGATTCAAGCCAGAAAAAGATAGAAAATAAACTATTTACAAATAAAAGATGAAAACGATTTACAAAGACAAATGGATGGCACACTAAGCTTGCACAATATTCACACTACATTCTACAAACAAAATAACAGTAGGTTTACTCCATCAAAGCACAATTTGGATGCAAAAATCAGAAAACTGCCTCTCAGAATGTTGTTTCCATCAATTTTACAAGTTTTCACCAAAACACTAAAACTTCCAACCCTGCTCTAGGGTTGAGTCATCCCTTAAATAGGTTCCAAAAATAGTTGAGCTTCTTGGGTTGAGCCTTTAGATGACCTAATGGCAAAAGTTATAAAACCCACTATGTTTTTCAATCTTTGGCAACTTTTTACCATTTAGCAAAATGAGCCTCTAAACTTATTGAACTCTTGACAACCTCTTTCCCAAATATCAAAAACAACTCTAAGCTCAACACTAAATGGTCTACATGACCTTATGACAACAAAACAAAAATTAACCCTCTAGGTTTCTTCTTTACCTAAGAAACTACATGTTGTTCCTTAGGTGCTCCTGCACCAAGCATGAATGGAGATACCCCTGGAACATTCAAAGCAGCTCTGGAGGAGTCAGTTTCTGAGGGAAAAATGCATGAAGTCTTAATGGCGGACTCGAAGGCTGCGATCTTTTCTGAGAGCAATCTAAAAGCCATGCCTGAAGGAGATCTTTTTCGCCAGCATGGATAGAGTATATGCATTTAATGCATCCTTGACTTTGTTCAAACTCTTCTAGGGCCGACATTTTCTGTAACCGACTCATTTTTGTAAACCCTAAAAATAGGGGCCGACACATTTTTGACGAACGTGTATATATGGCATTTTCTCCTCTTTGTAAAAAAGGGACGAGGACATATTTTATTTCTTGGTAATAGAGATATTTTTTTCTTTGTAATCGAGATTTTCTTTTGTTAAGAATTAGCAAGCTAGGGTTTTACAAGAAGTTAGGCATTTTTTTAGTTCAATAGGAAGAGGAAGTGATGTATCTTCCAGATTTTCTTAGTATAGATGGAGATAATTTGAAGACATGGGTTTTATGTACATTGGTGATCTTTCCAAATTTGTAAATGTTGTTTATCTGTTTCACCAATAGTAGAAGTAGCCAGATTTAAATCTACTTCATATTGTGCTTCAGAATGGTATTTATCTTGGGTTTGCACTGTGAATGAATGAAACCTTGTATTAATTGCAAGTTAACTTTATTCTACAGTTTTAGTTTAGGAATTCCTTGGAAGGTAACAAGTCTGATTAGTTGGATAAATCAACATTCTCTTTAGTTTAAAAGCTTTGATCTATCTTTTTCTGTTTCTTTAAAACCACCAATTAAAGTAGGTCTAAATATATGTTTGATCTTATAACAATCCAGAAGCTTAAAACCAGCAGGCCCCTTGAACATTACAGCCATATTGACCACTTCGTGAAATAGAAACGTTGTGAACCAACATCAAAGACCTTGGGAGGTGATTAGCTTGATTGTTGATTGTCTTTTTAAAGAGAGGTGAGATATTTCACTTTTATCTTACCTACATGTTGTGGGTCAACCTAGAACCATCAACAGTACCTTGATAGGAGGAGTCATCATTCCATATCATAGAAGGCATGGATTTCTAATTGGATGGGGTGAGATGCTAGCAAGGATGATGTGGGATGGGATAGTGTATGCATGGGGATCGTGCATGTTAGCGGTGCTCTATTTTCAGTTGCATGATATAGCATATCGGGATGGTCATAGTATGAGTTGTGGAGTGATGCTCCTTATGGTGTGGGCATGGGAGCACATTGCAATGTTCCATCTTGCAATGGGTCGACAGCTACGGGATGGGATGTCGTATGTGTATCTATTTGGTGGCATTGTTATGTAGACCCATGTGGGGGATACAAATTATTGGAGGAATGGGATTGATGTTCTAGTGAGATTCATATGGAGACCATACATGGATTGTCATTAGTAGGCGGACAAGGATCAGCACCTACCATAGTGTCGATAAGCTAGGTATCTTGATTGGGCACACTATGCAGTCATAGCATATCATTAAGCAGTACTTTTTGGACCATGTCAGGAGATAGTTTGGAGAGGCACAGGATGTGCCTTAACGGACAGCGGAGTTCACAAGTTCATTACATGAGGTGCACCCATGGGTTCAAATGATTCTAGTGGTTACGACAGAGCAGGATATAGATGCAATGTAACCAATGTAGTGGGAATGGATGGGTGGTGCAATAGATGTAGGGACCACAATAGATTATGATTCATGGTGGGCCAACCACAAACTAGTGTCATATATCAACCTAGATCAGTTGATGCCAGTAGAGCGTTGAGGAAGGTGCCCACGAGGTCGAAGGGGAGCCCAGGGATGGAGAGGAGGATGAGGAGATGGAGGGAGGGGAGACAGAGGGAGAGGTGATAATGGAGGAGATTGTATGGGTGGTGGAGGAGGAGGGCAGGTGGTGAGGCCATTTTCACTGATCTGCGAGGAGGGTAAGGAAGAGAGGGTGGTTCGGGAGAGGAGATTTTTTGAGGAGAGGGTGGAGGAGGAGAGGAGAGAAGAGGAGAAACATCAGGAGGATGTGCCACCTCTCAAGGTGGGATAGCATGATATACAGATGGAGGATTCCAAGGTGGGGGAGGAGCACTAGGAGGAGAAGAGACAGGAGGAGGCAATGGGAGAGGCTAAGCAGATCCTCTAAGAGAGGATTTTCATAGGTAGATTAGAGGATATTTGATCTTCAAGCACAATTGGATTAGGCTACAGCTAGGATCCAAGAACTAGAGGCCGAGGTAGGGGCTTTAAGGACTAGATAAGATGGCCTATAGATAGAGAGGGATGGTATGCAGATCTAGAGAGATACAGGAGTGATCAAGAGTTAGTAGGTAGATCAACAGTTATAGATTTCATTGCCACTTGTAGTGGGTTGAGTGCAAATATGGTCAGAGAGATTGCCAGGGCCAATAGGAGGGAGCAGTATTAAATAGGGATTTGTATGAGGTCGAGGTTCCACTAGAGAGGAGAGCACCGAGCACATCAAAGTCCTTAAGCAGTCAACTTCTAGGGAGCATGGTAGCTCAAGCTAGAGCATATTTTGATATTGTATCTGGACACAGATAATTATGACCATCAAGCCTACAAGCTCTATTTTTGGGACACATCTTGACATTGTATTATGACACTTTTTGAGCAATATGTATGACATGATTTTGGTGATGATTATATGATATGCATTGCTATGTTATGATGGTTGTATGCTTATGGTCATGTTTATGATATTTATGTGTTTTTATGATTATGCAATGAAGCTATATGTTAATGAAATATGATGAATGACTACTTTTATGCTTGTACATGATGTTTAGATGATAGATGGATGTATTTAATGCCATGACATTATGTTTGTGAATGTGATGATTATGGATGTTATGTGAATGCATTATGATGTATGCCAAAATGGTATGATATGACTATGCAATGTGATATGTTATGATTATGTAATGCAATGCTTATAAAATGCCACTGTAATGTATATGCAATGTGATAAATGATAATGAGTTATGATTATGATGCAATGTGAATATAATGACATGCTAATATGTAATGACCTAAAAAAATTATGTGATGAAGTTATAATGTTGTATGGATGCAATCTATATTTTTGTATTTTCTCATGCAATGAGGATGAACTAATATGATGATTCTTATTATGATAATGATGTCTATAATGCTTCCTAACATGATTATGTATGCAAGATATTTTTGTGTGTCATAGGACACTACCAAGATGTGAATAGAAGAAATGTTAGCATGAAAGACATGGATGTTAGAATGGCATTAGTGGAGACAACTTAAAGATGTATATTTTTCTATGCAAGGCTTTGCATTAATCATCATTGGGTGGTAAAATGTGACAAATGGATAGCAAACACCATGGTATGATATAGACCAAGGCATGTAAGGTCGGCCACTTGCAAAAAAGATAGTCATAGAAAAGGAATATCCTAACTCATACTAAGGGAAAATCTTCCCCAATATTTGTGTCGAGACAAACCGTAGACAGTAATCAACAAAAAGACAGGTCATGAGACATCCTTGAGGAAGCTAGCAACATGACTTAAAAGACAAATCCAAAAGATAATACAAAATAGACCAACAAAGTAAATAGCCATTCAAAGTGTTTTCCAATAATTGTTTGTCGGTGTTTGACTAGGTGAGTGGCAGGTTGATTGTTTTGAGAAGCACTAATTTCAAGAGAAGAAACATGTCGTATAAGATGTCAAGTATGGTTTCAACAATGTAACCACTTGTATAAGGCAAGTGACAAAGTTTGAAAAATGAAAATGTCTGATTTTAGGAAGGAAACATCCTGTATAAGACATAATTTTGATTGTCTTGATGTTGGTTTGATTTTTGATTGATTTGGCAACTTGATAGATTTGACTTGAAGATTTGTTGACTAGTTTTCCTTGTTGATTCAAGATTTTTGTTGAAGTTTTGATGACTATTTGTATCTAATTTGACTATGTCTGACTTATTATGACTGAGATGACAAACCCTAAAGGATTGACCCAAGGGGCCTCAAGGGCTCATCAACAGATGGCCTTGCCCACGTAATAATGTGCAGAGACCTCGTAGTTCGACATGACCAAACTTTGTTTTATTGACAAAGGATTCAATCACAATTTGAATTTTATTTGGAAAATCCTAATGCCTTGCAGGCTCATCAATAGATGGCCTTGCCTATGTGAAGTCATAGAGGCAACGTAGTTCGACTCAACTTGGACTGACAGGACTGAATTTGACTCTATTTTGGGTTTTGACATGTTTTGATTTTTTTTTTGGTTTTTGGGAAAAAAAAAATTTGGCATTTTGAGAATCTTTGATTTTTTTGTCTATTTGTTGTTTTGTGATTTCTTTGCTTTTTTGATATAATGACCTCCAATAGCAAGTGTAGGATCTAGTGAAGACATAGGTCAAGTACTTGCCCCCGATTGGGTATAAGACCAATTTATTAGGGGTGGGATTGATAAATGCCAATCTATGAAGGGTGGGTATGAA
>VDFB02234345.1:0-15639 GCA_007258455.2 Sequoia sempervirens
TTTAAATCTTGACAGCGCCCTCCCACTAATCATTGTGAGCTTACCTAATGCATGTTTATCTTGATTTGCATGTTGTATTTTACTTAAATAAAATCATTTAAGCATTTAAAATGATCAAAAATTATTAGGACAATGAGGATTTATCAAAATAACATTTTCATTGACAAAAATGTAATAACATTTTCTCATAACATATATCATCATGTCTCTAATCATTATTCCTATGTCATGGAATTGGTTTGGTTAGGGCTCTAATTGAGGAGAACAAAATCCTCACAATTTAGCACATTCCCTATAAATGTTACTAAACACTTTCAATCTATATTCCCTAAAAATGTTACTAAACACTTTCTATCTATATTGAGGTTCAAATATTAGAAGATCAACACATGTAAATTCTAAACATCAATTATTTACTAGTTGATTCTTATGGTATAGTTTTATATTTGCACACTAGTTTCGTTTCTTAGACATGGATATGAACCAAAGCAATACTTTGAGACATTTATTCATGACCATCTAGGGATCTAAATGCAGATAACACAAGCCTCACAATTTTGTAGATTTTGTAATACTATGTATATTCACTCTTATTATATTAATATATAAATATATAGGCTTACCGCCTTTGCTTTAAAAAAAATGATGTTTGTAAACATTGTCAATCCATAATAAAGTGTAAATGTTAAAAGATAATCAATTTCAAATATTAATTTTTTAGTAGTTGATTATTGGAATTATAGATTGAAGTTTGTAGACTAGTTTTATTTTGTACACATATTTGAACCAAAGAAAAGAACACTAAATTCGCATATTTAAAAGCATTTATAAAATTGGGGATGACCCCACAACACAGCGGCAAGCTACGAAGCCTCTCTTCTGAGAGGTCTTAAGTTCAAATCGCATCTTACAATATTAAAAAAAAAAGCATTTATAAAATCAAGTCCAAAACCTCTTTTTAACACTTCAAATAATCAAAATCTACATCTCAAAAAACATCACATTTAATTCATTTAATTTAAATATCAATCATCTAATATAAAAATAATATTATTTTTAAATAAAACATAATAAAAATTTTTTCATTAAAATAAACAATTAAATATAATTAACATTAATAAATATTATAAATAAGATATATTAATCTTTAAATAGAAATTATTATTAAAGTTATAAGAAAGATAAATCTTTTCTATTTCCTAACAAAGAAAATGAACCGATGCTTCGTAATATAAAAGGAACACTCACCACAATTCATGTAATGAATGAATGTGGGATTAAGACTAAATCCCCCAATCCAATGACCGAGCAAATGTGTAAAGTGGAAACGGAAAACATGAACAACTATGGAAGGAGAACGGGAACAGGAATGGCAAGTGTAAACTGCAACAGTGGAGTACTATGGAAACATAGATTTGAAATGGTGCAGTTAAAGAAATGCTACAGAAATGAGAGAGAGGTTGGGTTAAGAGGGCCCCACATGGTGCCGGACATCTAAGGGAGTGTACCCTTAGAGTGTGTCGGTTAAGCCCAACCCTCATATAATACCTTGCATTATGGAGCTCAATTCTCTGATATATTACTACTTATCAAATCCTTTGTAAATAATTGTAAACTTATGACTCCATTTAAGCATTTAATTGATTTTCTTGAATCAAAGCAAAAACATAGACACACAATTGAACAAATTTTCAAAAGAAGAATGACAACATCATTAAAATTTCATTAAAAATTCATTCAAATCCACATAAGGAGAAAATATATTAGAATTATACATTTATTCATGCTTATAAGTCATATCTACGTACAAATTAAGATAATTTGCATATATTCGTCCAAAACTCAAAATAGGCTATCTATTCTATTCAAATGCTTGAGGTTTTAGCAGCCAAAATGGCACCATGAGATATCACTTCCCTCATCAAGGACAAATTCTACCCATATATTCAACTCAAAACCTAGCTAGAGCTTTCATCAGTTATCTCCCTACAAATGAGCCTTGAATTCCCTTTTATATGACAAGGGAGCAACAAGCTTCAGGCTCAAATGTAATTTCACCACAAATTCTCATTTGAACCAAATCTCCATTGCATTTGAATTTCATTTCAAAACTTCCCACACGTTGAATCTGCAAAACATTTATAGTGCATGGACTAGTGTAGCGTAAAAGAATAGGGGAACACAATTTGTCATCAAACTCCCCTTGTCGCTATCCACGCAAAAAATCCAGGCAACCAAATTGCAGAGGCTACAACAACTTCTTATTTACCCACCACCATTCCCTTACCAACACTCGACCCTCGATATGCAGCGGCTTCTGGTTGTTTTAATCACAGGTTTGAGTCAGTGCACAGGAGTTTAATTTGAACAAATCATTTTGCATTTGAATTCCTTTTCCAAAACTTCCACATGTTGAATCACCAAAACATGGTAAAACACAAGCCCAGGAAGCTAGAAGAAAAGGGAACACAAATTGTCATCTCAGGAAATCTAAATGCAATTCTAGGAAATCTAGAAAGAACACAAATTGTCATCAAAGCCCACATTAAGCTATCCACACAAAAATGCCGAGCAAATTGCCACGAAGGCACAATAGCAACTTCTTATTTACCCGCCACCATTCCCTTACCAACACTCCGACCCTAGTATACATGCCCGCTTCTAGTTGTTGCCCAATATGGTAGACTCCCAACACTCCGACCCTGGTATACACGCCCGCTTCTAGTTGTTGCCCAATACGGTAGACTCTCAGCCTCGTCTTCTTTCTTGTCCTTGCCCAATATGGTTCTAGTCCGCCTGCTTGGGGTTTAACAGTTGATATGTACACATATCATTTCCTCGATGAAGGCGGACTATGATTAGTGACTTGAATACCAATGAAGGGGTCTAAGTGGAGTCAGTTACATCATCGAAGTGTTGCTCATAAGGTCAATGAAGTGAGTGTTGAACATCGAGCACATCATTGCTTGCTTTGTCATCTACAGGTTGAGCAGCAATGTCTGGAATTGCAACCTTTCTCTGCAACTAAAGCGGTAGAAGGTTGCAATTGAGCGTTAACTGCTCAACCAAGGCACCTTCTTGAATAGCAGGACCAAGCTTTTGTGAGCTCAAGCGAACAGACCTCCTTACTGATTTACTCATTTTCTCTTCTCAGACAAGCACTCAAACTTGATTAGACTGAACCCACAAAGTGCTCTTAACTGCTACAAGAATGACACTATTAGTAGTGAATTCCTCTTCTATTTATTGTGCGAGGTAACGGCAACCTTCATCAATGCTTAATAAACATGCATGTGCAAACATGGCAATTTGGCGGCGTATGTACTGTCACCGTTTAACTAGAGCTACATGAGAATCCAAATATCACCCTTCATGATTACCAACAATAACATCTTCACACAGATTGAGATCGACGTGTCTACAAGCAAGGAATGGAATTCGGTAATGCTTCACCAACCTTCATCTTCCCTCTTGCGGCTAGAGCAGTGAGATTTACATTAGCTTTTTGATGGAAGCTCAAGCAAAGGAATAATTCATTAATGCTTCACTTACACGGGTTATGAGCTGAAGAGTGGAAGTGGGCCCCATTCCATCACCAGGGATACACATCAGCCTTTTGCTGACCTGTAAAATAACGAGGGGTGACACCTTGGAGTGCGAGTTGGCGGAGTCTGATCGAGATCTTCTCCCATATCTTGAATCTGAGAAAACCTACACATTGCATGGTTAGTATTTAATAAAAGGCTTTTGGCTAATTTGTCCCTGACGACGCGGCCCACTAGAGTTAATGGCAAACTACGTCACGGTCATTAAAACCCAACTTTGATTTTAATGCTTTATTTCCCCTCTGCCGGGGTTTTATTTCCTAAGAATGGGAGTTGGACCCATTAAATTCTTATCCCAACCCTAACAAGAACAAATGATTAAGCTAAAGATTGTATTTGTTGTTATAACTTTAGTTCTAGAGAATTCTTAATTATCAATTCTTATTTATGCATTTGTATATGAATCCAATTGAATGCCTTTCCATATCATTATGGAAAATTTTATTATTGCAACCCTAACTCTAACACTAATTAAACCTTGAACCTAACTTGATTGAACTCATATTATAGCCCTAACTCTAACACTAATTGAACTGTAATAAAGTAGCCCTAATTGTTTCAAAACCTAGGAGCTCTAATTGAACCCTAACCTAAAATGAATAGCCAGCCTTACCTTAATTGAGACCCTATAGCACCAATCCCTAGCCCTAATTTAAGACTAACCTTAACCCTGACCTTAATTAAACCCTTATTGAATTATAACCCTAATTGATCCCTAACCCAAATTGAATACTAATTGGACCTTAACCCTAAGTGAATAGCAACCTTAATTAAACTCCAACCATAATCCTATTTGAATTTTGACCTAATCATAACCATAATTCAACCCTAACCTTAATTGAACCCTTACCCTAAACATGAGTTCAATTAAGTTTAAGGTTCAAATAGGGTTAGACTTTAATTAAAATTAGGTATAGGATTCTATTAGGATTAGGGTTGGGGTTGGGGTGAAGATTAAGGTTCTATGATAGACCTTTGGGTTAGTGTTAGGGTTCATTTGGGGCAAGGGTTAGTATTAGGGTTAGGGTTATGGTTCAATTAGGGTTTCATTAATGTTAGTTTTAGAATCATAGTTATGTTTAGGGTTAGATATAAAATTAGAGTTAGGTTTGAAGTTAATTAGTGTTAGTTTTAGGGTTGGGGTTATGGTTAGACTTAAAATTAATGTTAGTATTGGGATTAGATTCTATCACTTTAATAAAAATAATCTTCTATAAATTCATTCATTTTTTTTTTTGAAATTATATAATTTAAAATATTTTCAAATTTACCTATGTTGATATATGAGGAGATATAGCAAATCCTAAACTCTATACAATTTATATAGTTAACTTGACATTGTGTATAAAGGTTTAAGTTATGAATGCTATAATATAATAAGAGCTACAGGCAGCGAAGTTCCCTGCTGCCATAAAGTTTAGAATAGTTTTGTTTGTATTTTGTTGTGTATTGCAAGGCACGGATGAAACATCGGAAATCTCGAATTGAACCCATATGTGCTCATTTTGTTGATTGTAGAGTAGTGGACAAAAGCATAGTAATATTCATTAGACCAAGACCACAAGGTAGAGGATTAATTGATGAAGTTATTCTTGAATCCTCTTCATAGGAAACATGACCAACTAATTGGTATTCTCTTTTAGCACTAGGATCATACAAAATTAGAAGCAATAGTTTTAATTTGCTATATATATTTTTTTATTCAAGGGGTAAACGCTTTTGACTGGAGCTATGAACCGGATACAACCATTCAACAATACCACCCCAACGGGGTTTGAACCTTTTTGGAAAGCACAACAATGCCACCTATAAACCAACACACCATGCCAATACCGACTTAATTTGCTATATATTAACCATCTTTTACTCCAAATGAGAACAATGGCATGGGTACATTAGTTCACATCATCATTTGTGACATGCTCATCTAGGATTGAGAGATAGAATTTGTGATTGATTTAAATGATTAATTTATTAATATTAATTTCAATTTGATTTAAAAGTAATTATTGTTAATTTTAAAGTTGATTTTCAAAAATAATAAATATTTTATAAAAGTAATTAGTATTTATTCTAAATAATTATTGTAGTCTTAATTCATTTATTTTGCAAAACGTATCTTAGTAATTAGAGTTAGTTCAAATTTCAAAGCAATTGAAAATTTGTTAGTTTAAATATATGTTTAATAAGTGTTGTTTTAGAATTAATTTATGACAAAGAGAGGTGATTAGTATTAATTTATTTAAATTATAATATAAAATAATTTACAAGGTATTCATTTATTTTTTAAATAATAATTAATTAATTTATATTAAAAGTATTTTTGAGTAGTATTGGTTATTAATATTTTTGAAAGAATTAGCTCAATTAAATTTATGCTACAAATCAATTTAGTATTAAAGGTAATTAAAAATAGTTGAATTTTGATGATATATTGATTAATTAGTTAGCATTTGTTATTCAAAGTATAAATTTTATTAATTATATTTATTATTTTAATAATGCAAAGGAAAATAGTAAATAAATGTTACGTACCAATGTGAGGGGTAATTAGTAAGTAATTTAATGAAAAGTAATTTATTTTTATAGTGTAATTTAATAAAAAGTACTTTATCGTTATAGTGTAATTTAATTTTCAAAATAGTTAGTATGGTTTACCTCATTGAATTATTGGAAATAAACAACCTAAGTTTAATAAAACTCCTAAAAATTAGTTAAGATTCGAAATGGAAGTAATGGAAGCACATTAATCGCTTATATCGGGTGAAATTTGTTACTTGAAGTGTTGGGTTGACACTTGCTATCAACATTTCCTCTATTTGTGTTAAATTTGCAAGTTATGATGGTTGTGGACAAGGATCCATATTTTTTAATTCTGAAAATTGATGTTCATTACTCTCTTGTTGATATTGATTCCAAATAGGGCCCTCAAGTACCCATACAACCTTCATTGTAGGATAACTCTCTTCACAAATATAACACATACTTGGTGTAGAAAGTTTATCTAGTCCATTTTGAAATATCATTTGTAGACTTTTCAAATCAATCTCAGTAGTTGTATTATTATTAATTACTTCTTGATCTCTTCTATTATCAACATTCATTACATTTTGAATTCTATCATTTGGTGTTTGTAGCACACGATCTATTGTAATAGAATTCACCCCTTCAAAACTAACCTCAACATTCCCATGAGATTGATGATGTATTTTAACTGATTCACGATTGCGCACTTGTATTTGTTGTCTTTCTATCTCATTCAATTGATCAAAATGCACAGCTCTTTGAATTTGTGAACAATGTGTTATCATTTTATCTGCATGTTGTCTCATTTATGCTTCAATCTCTTCTATTGTCATATCTACCCTATGTTTAAGGCTTCTTTCTCTATCATTTTGGTTTTGACGAATCCTTTCTTCTTGTCTTTGTACATCATTCATTTGTTCATGTCGTTGTCTCATATAGTTCTGAGCATATTCTCTCCTTTGTTCTATTTGTTACTCTTCAGTTGTAAAACTCCTTGCTTCCTCTCTTTGTGCATTAGCCATTTGTTCACATCATTGTCTCATATAATTTTGAGTGTATTCTCTTTGATGCTCTCTTCGTTGCTCTTCATTTTGAAAACTTGTCCTTGGACGATGAGGCATCCTACAAATTTTAATATAAATTAATAAATCTATAAAATTGTTAAGAATTTGTAAAGATACTTAATGGTTCATAGGTATATAAATAATTTTACCAACCAAATAAAATATAAAAGGACATTGTTAAGAAAACATAATTACATATTGCCTCGGCTATTATTATTTTTAAAGTAGTGATATTTTTTTATTTTCTACACGTACCATTTCATAGTAGTATTCACTTTTAATTGAAAATATATTAACTTTTGAATCCAAATGATAGTTGAACCCACAACCTTACAATTATAAACAAAATACACTAATCCATTGCACTACATGTTTATTTTGATTTTTTATGATTACAATTTTGTTAATTAATAACTTAGTGCTAAAATTTCTGGATTTGATTGTGTTTTGGTTTTTGTTTTGGATTTTCTTCTCCTCCAGCTCTCTTTCATCCTGATGATGGATCATGTAGTATGATTCGAAATGTCGATGTGAAAAACCAAAACACAATCAAATCCAGAAATTTTAACACTACTTGATGGATTGTGGAAACTTGATATCTTTAATTAATAACTTTTTCAATAAAATTAGTAATAAATAAATTAATTAAAAAATGTATTAATTTTTAAACCCACAATGAGAGTTGAACCCATAACCCTTCAATTACAAATCAAATCTATTAATCCATTACACTATTTGCTTGTTTTTGTATGTGATATAAATATATTATTAAAAAACTATTTACTTGCTTATAGAAAAATATTATAATGTAAGCATTAAAAATATTTTAAAAACATTTTAATGAAATTAACTTTTTTACCCTAAAAGAATAAAACTAAAAAACAATTAACAATACATTTATATTTTATATTAAATTACTTTCTTATTTGTAATTGAAAAAGCATTATAATAGAATTACTTTTTTACCCTAAAAAAATAAAACTAAAAAAATATTTACTTTCTTATAATAGATATTTTATTAAAAAATTATTTACTTACTTATAATAAAACAAATATTATAATGTAAGCATTAAAATGTTTATAATGAAATTACCTTTTACCCTAAAAAAATTAATAATACATTTAAATTTTATATTAAATTACTTTCTTATTTATAATTGAAAAAAAATCTAATAAATAAATCTAAAAAAGTATTATAATGCATACAAATATTTTTAGACAAAATGAAAATATAAATAACTTACTTTTTTTCACTCATGGTATTTATCTCCACCTCTCTATTTATTTGCACTATTCGCTGGTAATAATCTCTTTTTAATTCCCACTATTTACTTCCTATTTATATTAGTTTGAAAAGTTATGACCAAAACATATATTAAAAACATTTTAATTAAATTAACTTTTTTACCCTAAAAGAATAAAACTAAAAACAATTAATAATACATTTATATTTTATATTAAATTAAAACATTATAATAGAATTACTTTTTTACCCTAAAAAAATAAAACTAAAAAAATATTTACTTTCTTATAATAGATATTTTATTAAAAAATTATTTACTTATAATAAAATAAACATTATAATATAAGCATTAAAATGTTTATAATGAAATTACCTTTTACCCTAAAAAATTAATAATACATTTAAATTTTATATTAAACTACTTTCTTATTTATAATTGAAAAAAATCTAAAAAAGTATTATAATGTATAGAAATATTTCTATTTAGTTGTCGGCTTTTTTTTATAAGTTAACATTTTTTGTTAACACGGTCACACTCCACTCGTGCTGTCACTGTAGGTTACACCTCTCGGCGTAATAAAAAGATTCAAAATAACAAGTGAAAAAAATAAAAAAGTTTATGCTTACTGAAAATCCGCCCTTATCACTCAAAGTTTTGTAGCCAATAAAATTAGGAAAATTAATTTTTTAAATTTGAAAAGTTAAAAATCTTGCATATTTACTTTAACTATATACAAATATTTGTCAAACAGAAAAAAAGGTTGAGTTCTCATTTGTTAAAATCAAAGTTATTACTAACTTGTTAAGGAAAAGGGGTCGCATAGTTCCCTTGGCAGGAACTAAAAAATGAATGTGTTTTCAATGTTTATTTGTCAGTTTAAAAGATGTGCCAATAATGTTGCAATCACTAAATTAAAATAGTTAAATTATATTGATATTAATATTTTTAATTTTTAAGAAGATTATAGTTTAATCAACAAATTTATATTTAAATTTTAGTCCTTTTTTAATAACTTAATTTTTAGATGTTATGGCTAATATTATCATTCAACCTATTCATTAAATTTATACTTATATTTTATATTTTGAAATATTTATTTTATATATAATTTAGATTTTTTTTTACATTCTTTTAGATTACTATTATAAATTGACTATTCTTTTCATTGTTTTCATAAAAAAGAGTTAAATTTTTAATAAATAATATTTTTTAAAATAATAATTTCTACATTCTTAATACATAAAAAATGTAATGTGCTAATATAATAATTAGGTTTTTCAATTTTACCAAGTAAAGGTATATATTTTTAGTTTCTATAAGATGCAGTTTGACTGAATGACTTTCCAATTTACAAAGTAAGACTTTTTATCTCTTTTTTCATTAGTTTAGGTTAGTGGTATACATGGTAATTATTTTTATTGTTTTAATTATATTTTGATATTTTTAAATTAATTAGAATTTGAGCTATTATGCTATACTATCATATTTATTTATTTTATTAGGAATTTTAATAGTCACTATTTAATAAGTGAAAAAAATGTGTTGCTATAAGTAGGATGTTTTCCAATTTTATAAGTGTGAATAATTCATGTGATCTTTACCTTTCTTTCAATATAAACAAACTCATCATTATAATAATTAGGTTTTCCAATTTTACAAATTAAGATTTTTTATTTATTTATTTTTTTTTTTTTTGCATAGCATTTGACTACTCATATAATTTAATTTTAAATGGTTTTGTTTAGAAAAAGCATAGATACCTCAACCCACAAAACAACTAAACAACTAAAAGGAGAAACACAAGCATAAACAAAGAGAGTGAAAGACAGATGGGCAACAGCCTAGCACAATCAAAGCACAAAAGAAAAATACAAACCACAACAAAAATTGTTAGCCTTACCATCCAACCTATAATTTATAAATTTCTAGCCCCCAAAAAATTGTTGCTATAGATAGTATATATTTTTATTTGTTAAATATTTTTATCTCTTAGTTTTCATTTTTCCCTACATACTATTTGACTAGAAATATAAATGCTTTAACTTAGTGTACACATCATTTTATTGAAATATATTTTATTAAAATTTTATGTAGGTTTCATTCTTAGTTTTGATATTTCCAAAAGAATAATTGTTTAAGACATCCACTATAATAATTAAGTTTAAAAATTCTCAACTCCTTTAATTTTTTTATTATCTTATATTTTAATTATTAATATAAATAATTTTAATTTTAATAATTTTCTTCTTGAATCAATCTTTTATTATGATTTTTAATTTATTCAATCTTTAATACTTACCTTTTTTGATTAATCAAAATAAAAAAAAAATATTATCTCTCCTATGTATCAATGAATAATGGTTAATGTAAGCATGCAAGATCAAAATAATAACAAGAGCTGCAGAGCAGCAAAGTTCCTGCCAGAAAGTTTTAGAATAGTTTTGTTTGTATTTGTTGAGTTTGTTGTCTTTTATGAACAATTGGTCAAGATTGTCACCTAAATTTAGGAATTTGATCATTGATAGAGTCAACTTTGTCTTTCATTAGAACATGACCCTTATAACAAAAGAATTTTGGTCACTTCAAAATTCTAAGATGCTCTGGTTGTGCTTTTAGGCCATGAAGAAAGCACAATTTACATGTTGTCAGCATTATTTAAATATTTATGAGTTCAAATATTTCCTTAACCATTCAACATATATGATAAAAAATCCTCTTTAAAAATGCAATGATCTTTAGAACTTTCATTGTACATAGAGTCATGTATAACCACCCTGCTTAAATGTTACAATTTTCTACACAAATGAAAATGAAAGCATATAGTCCTAAGTCCTCTTATAGATGCCTAATGTCTGCAAAACTCAATAAGTTTAGAAATTGATGAGCAAAAATATGAATGGATTCCCTCTATCAATATTTTTTGTTGCATCTTTCTAATTAATGTTGATCACTATTTTTTGTCAAGTATTAATCGAACCTCATTTAATATACCTAAATTACAAGAAAGAAACCACTAGAGGTTAGCATGGGAAACCAAGGCTTTCCAACTGATCAATGGATTGTTATTCAAGCTGGGGCCCAACCAGGTATTAAAGTTTGTGGTGTGGTAAGAGATTGGGAATGTACTTCAAGAGGCACATGAGAATCTTATTGGAGGTCATTGGAACTTCAAGTTCATGCCGAAACATGCAATGTACTCTTAGCAAGTCTATGGTGGCCTTGATGCCAAAGAATAGGTAACAAAATATTGAATTGAAAAACCATTAAAACAAGACTTTATGCCCCTTTGGTCATCCCAACCACAATAAATATTTGAAATATTTGGCATATATTAGAGCCAAATCATGCAATGAGACTATAAATTAGTTTATCTAATGGGTAGATGAATGAGGGTAGAATCAGGCTAGCTCAATATTTTTAGACTCTTATTATTTAATTTTCTTATATCAACAAAAATCTTGATGATGCAAACCATGTCTTCAAGCTCCAACAAGATTCATGAAAATTGGATTGAAATTGATATATTCCTTGTCTCTAGTATCTAGAGATGTTAGTTTCTAGCATGCCAAAAGCAAAAACAAAGGAAAGAAGACACCCCACCCCCTTCTTGCCAATATTCATAAAGAAGACACCCCACCCTCTTCCCACCAATATTCATGCATACTAAATTACACTACATCTTAGTTTGATAGAAAAAATTCTCCTAAATCCATAATTATAGCAATCAATCCTCACTTCCCAAAAAGTATTCCCTTCATAAAAACATATCCATTTGTTTACCACACCATCTATAGTTAGATTCACAAAAGTATAGGCATGCTGAATTGGGAGGAAGCAGACAATTTTCAAACCTACTTCTAATCTTCATTTATATTCATGCAAATTATTGGGAGGAAGCAAACAATTTTCAAACCTACTTATAATATTCCTTTCTATTCATGCAAATTTATACTATGAAGTCAAAGAGCAAAAAAACCACCAATCCTAACTCATTGGGCCTAGCCAATGTATGAAGAAAAAAATTAAGATTTTTAAAAATTTATTTAAAAGAAACATAGATTTTTTTTTCCTACCATCTTTCTAATATCATACATGGGTGGAAAAGGATAAAAAGGGAAAAGGCATGATTCATCCATCCTACTAGTCAATTGATGATAAGCCACTATCTACTTTCAAGTGCAATGAAATTAAAAAATCGATTTCTACTAGAAACTATCCATCTAAATGCTCCAACAAAAATAATGGGAAAACACAAAAAATGAAATGTAAAGAGAATTTAAGAAAAAAACTATTTCAATTATTAACCACTAAATTCAAACAATCAAAATAAAAGCCATGATTCTCATCCATTATTCCACCTTTGAAACAAAAAGAATGGAAATGACAACAAAAAATCAATAAAATTTTAAAGAACTCAACAGTTAAAAAAAGCTTCTATGCAAAAAAAAGGAATTGATGTCAAAATAAGTAAAAAGGTTACAATGAAGTAACAATAAATTTGAGAGCAAAATGTAGTTGACATAACCAAAACCATTAAAAATAAATAACTGCCAAACCGTTGAGAATTTAACTAAATGGTTTGAATTAACTGGCCACATTTTCCATGGAGCCCGAGATTTGTAGATAATTTTTTGTATTCATGTTATGAGAAAAATTATTTGAAAAGTAGAAATTTTTATTTAAAATGATTGAGAACCATATTTAATTTATAGATAAAACCAAATATTTATCATTTTGTATGTTAATTAAATTTCCCTTTAAAATAATAAATTAAGAATTTAGATAAAAGCCTTATCATGCTAAAAAAAACCTTTTGAAAATCACAAATTAAGAATTTAAATAGAAGTTTATATTAAAATTTCAAAAAAGAAATTTAAAATAATAAATAGAAAAAATCATAAGTTTATAATTGTAATAGAAAATAAGGAAAAAAAATTGGTTGTTTTTTTAAGAAATATTTGATAATAGACCAATAAACTTTAGAATGATACTTAAATTAAATGGATAAGGAAAAGATTTAGTTAATTTTTTCATTATTTAGACATAGATTTTATTTATCTAGATGCAAAAGTATATTAGTTAAAATTTTATTTTATAAAGGGATTTATTATTTATTGACAAAGTAAATAGATTTAGTAAATTTAGTTTTTAAATAAAATAGATCAAACTAATTTAGCATTTAATTTAGTATTAGCAAAAAATAATATAGTTTAATTATTAAAATAATCAAATTATTATAAAAGTAATTATATTAAAACTATCTAGAAATTAATTATTTTCATATTGTATTTTTTTAAAAGAAAATTAATTTAGTTCAATTTATCAAATTTCAAAAGATATTAGTATTAATTGATTCTATATTATAAAAATAGATTTCAATAAATATATTTTAATTTATCAAAGGCAAATGAAAATTAATATAACCAAAAATTAATCTTAAAATATATAGTTTGAATGTATAGATAAATTTATTTAACAAAAAAATAATCTTCAAAAAATTAGCATACTTGAATTTATTAATATCAAGAATTAACAAGGTTTGTATTGCATAAACAAATTGAATAATTAACCTATATAATTTAAATTGCATAGAATATTTAAGAAATTAGTATAGGGGAATATATAAATTACATAGAATATTTAAGAAATTAGTATAGGGGAATTTATTAGCATTTAGACTTAGTTAAATTTAGATTACAAATGTCAATAGAATAGTTAAGTTAAAAGTAATTTTAATTTTCTCCTGTCCTTTCCATCTCCCACTATAATCGCAACTTTGATAATGGATCCAGGAAAATCGCCCTTATCACTCAAAAATTTTGAGCCAATAATATTCAAGAGAAATAATTCTAAAAATTAGAAAAGTTAAAAAAAATGCATTTAACTTTAGAAAAAAAATTAAATATAATGTATAAAGGAAAATAATCAATTTTGATTGGTTGAAGTTCAAAACATTAATAAGTAGTTAAGGAAGAGGCGTGCCTATAGTTCCTTGGCAGGAACTAAAAATAGGGAAAATAGAAATCTAAGTCTAAACTCTAAAAAACAAATTACCACATTTTAATTAGATTTTTATATTTTAAAATAAATTAAAATTTATGTTATATATTTTAATATTTATGTTTTTATTTGAAATTTAAATAGTCACTTTATGAAAAAATAGTGTTATAAGTAGCATATAGTTTTATTTTTTATAATTTAGAATAACATATTTTCTCTTAATTTTTGTCTCCTATGTTACCAATATAAATCATTTAACTTAGCTTGTCTATTTTTATATTTTCCATTCTATTAAATTCAAATATATAAAATAATCTAATAACAAATTCAAATAAATAATATATTTTTAATATATTATATTATTAATTTAACAACATATTATAATATATACACTATATAATACATATGTAACATATATAATATCTAATATATAATTTTAACATCATTATAATATTATAATATATCTACAATATATATGTAACATATATACCATCTAAAATATAATTTAATATATTACAACTAAAGTTATAACAACAAATACAATCCTTAACTTAATCATTTGTTCTTCTTACACAAGAGTCCCACCTCATCAATAATTTTGTTTCTAACTTCTTAAAACATAACTATTTAATAACTTTTTGGGAGGAACTTCGCTGCCTGCAGCTCTTGTTTTATTTCTCGTCCGCCTAGTGATGCCTACTTCTCCTTTTAATGAATATTTTATTTTGCAAGGGTTGATTTCTACTGCTCTTTTGATCTATTTCCTGCAGATATCAGCGGTGCATACATCCATGATGAGAATTCAGGATGCATAAAATCCGCGGGTGGTATGCGTGTGCGAGATCAAATTTGAGCTATCGTTGACCAACTACCATTTGATCTAAGGTGTTCCCCACCATCCCATGATGGTGCTTAGGTTGATTGTGAAATCACGGGTGAGCGCAACGTGTCTCATTCGATGAAGCCTAAAGAGTAAAGGAAACACTAGTCGGCTTTAAATGTATTAAGGGGCGGATTACTAAAGTGTTCTCGAGACACACATGTTCTAAATCCATGGATATATTATAATCTCGTTGGAAAAGCTGCTTGAAGGTTAACGACATGGTTGGCGACTGTGTTAAAGGAACGAGATCAACGGCGCCCGCTATCCCGCAATCAGGGATTATAGGGATCGTGATATCACGGGCAGGTGCCATGTGC